>JAPYYV010003061.1:0-64253 GCA_030522625.1 Copidosoma aretas
TTATTATTATTATTATTATTATTATTATTATTGTCTCACACTCGTACTACTCTTACTTTCTTGTGGCATAAAGTATAATTCATCCCTCGACCACCATCCCCGACTTCCTTACCCCCATTCTCTCTCTCTCTCTCTCATTGTTTTCTTTATGAGTACGTTGTACCAGTCAAAACTCTCAGCAGAGAGATACTTAGACGTGATGTACGCTCGATGATGTATATATATACATCTGTTGATTAGCATCGCGCGGCTGTAGATTTGTACCAAATTTTCATGTTATCAATTTAGAAAAAATCATAATTTGTTTTCTGGGATATTTAATATTATTACTAGCGATATAATTACTATAGTAATCCACCGATTACGAATCGACAATAAAATCAAACGTTGGATTCATTATGAAATTATGGTAGATGTACTTTGGAAACTATCGAAATTTTCGAGATGACAAGGACTTTCATGAAAAATTAGCACGCTCAAGTACAGGAAAACTTCTCAGCACATTTTAGTAATGCAGTTTCTCTAATTACAAATAATAATTTCGAAATTTTTCGGGCAATATTAGATCATTTTGTTGACTCTCACGTTTTTATAACTTTTTCATACCACTAGTGTAGTACAGTACTAAATATTATACATTTATCTTACAATGAGTACCACAAATCTAAGAAAATCCCCGTCATTTAAAATTTTCTGTTTACATTCCAAATACTACTCGTAAATATAAATCTGACTATGTGTAATAGTTACAATAAGAGATGATTTTCGTTTATGTATTTGTTTTACATATCCAACGTAGACTAGTATAAAAACTGCAGTACGAATTCACAAATGCAATAGAGCATTGTTGATATTATTTCTAGATATTGCAAACGTGTGTGAAAAATATTACAAATCAATGCACCTGGAGTAATACAAAAAAATATGAATACCTTTATGAAAATATAGTTTATGAGTGGCACAGTGCACAACCCCATCCAATTGTTGTCACAATCCAATGCTTATGCTTATTTTGTCCTTTATATTATGTCGAACTTGGAAAAATCTCTAAAACATACAAAGTAGATTTTTTTTTTCATTCTCTTTATTCATTATTTTGTTATATTCGCATCGATCGACTTGTAGAAACCATAAGACATTTGTAATAACACCGCTTATTCACTTATACAGTTATACAGTCTGCATAAAAGTAAGTTTTTTTTGTACATCTCGAATTTTAAATTGCTTTTTTTTCTACTTCCCTGACTTTTTTGTCTTTTTTTTTTCAACCCAAGCATAATGTTTACGTATTTGGTTAAAATTTATTTAATTCTATTTAATACTATTTTAATATTTGATACAAAATAATATACGCATCGAATATATACCACTACATACAACAATACAGATGCATATTTTACTAAACGAATAAACAAACAATAATATCTGACCGACACATGGGACACTACGCATACGAAAGTAGTCTTGAATGCATGTGTTTTGTAATTGAAAAATAAAAAATGATGGATGTTGTATTCCAATATGACTAGTCCGAAAGTTTTAATGAAAAATTTTCTATTTCGTAAATAAATTATTCATATTCTTATTCCTTAGGCTAGCATGAAGTAAGAGCTTTCAATATTTAGCTTGTTGCTTAAAAACTTCACAATATCACGATAATTTGATACATCACTCTTGTATGAGCTTGGTGAAATTTATGCACAATCTGCACACCCAAATTGTGTTTAGCCTCTAATTTTTTATGATCACTATTATTATTATAATACTTTCATTATAATTATGATAAATTATTTATCACATTTATAAAAACTAAGTGAAGCATGGGTATAAAGTTGAATTAAGGCATTAGTAAAATGCTTTATTATAATTAATTCGATCAACTTATTGTAACTTTTGAATATTGATAGTTAAAACCTGCAGTGATTATTACCATCTATTAGTAATTTTAGTTATTTGTCAATCTTACGTCGACAAAATTTTCATCAACTGAACAATAAATTAGTAAAATGCAACAGTGAAAGTGATTTGAAAAATGGTAATAGTTAAAAATTATAGCCATCAAAATCAATAATGCTTCATGATAAAATGTATCAAATAAAATTTTTTTAATTTTATTGATACAAGTGCTAATATCAAAAAATTAAGAGAGTTCAAATTATCTGACCGAAAATCTTTAGATGATCGACGCGAACTGCATTGACTCATGTCTAACGTAATAATGCTTGGTTTAGTATGCTATGTTTCTTAAGGAGGATAAAAATGAAGCAGAGGAACATTAACATCAGTTAAACAATGTAGTGTTATGGATGATGTTAATAATTAGTCGAGCACCGTTGTTGGTTTTGACAGTTTTTGTACAATCTGAGATAACTATTAGTTTTCAGCACAGCACATAATATATAGAGAATATAGTTGATGAGTAATAATTGTTGTTGTTAACAGTGCACCTAATAATGTTAATTGAGTGAAACAGCATGGTTTTAATTTTGTTATGTGCTGAACGATTAATGAGTATATTATTCATTACGCATATATATCGTGTATAAAATGTATGTGCGCACATACGTATGTATTAGTTATATGTGTGTAATATCACTTGTATACGAGATTGGAATCGATCAAGTTAATATCATTCGTTTACGATGGTAGTGGGACTGATTGTGCGTCTACTGAAACGGGAAAAATCTCTTGTAACGCAGGTGATTTGCCCACGTACATAACGCGATTCCAGTGGGACATGGCCAAATACCCCATCAAACAGTCGCTGAGAAACATCGCGGACATCATTAGCAAGCAAGTGGGCCAGATAGATGCCGATCTCAAAACGAAATCGACCACTTACAATAATCTCAAGGGCAGTCTGCAAAATCTTGAAAAGAAACAGACGTGAGTTTTGGCTCTTTTTTTCTTATCTTACGCGTTGAAACAGCACTGATGATGTACCCGCGCATTACCAATTGCACGTTATTGTGAACCCTCGCTTGTTTCTTTTGACAGAGGAAGCTTGCTGACGCGGAATCTGGCGGATCTAGTGAGAAAAGAACATTTCATTCTGGACAGCGAATACTTGACGACTCTGCTGGTCATTGTACCAAGGTACATATTGTTTGTGGGATATTTCACCTGTACCATTACAACTTTGTTTTCGCTGTAAAGCTGATTAAACTTATTATCAAAATCATAAACACAACCCTTTTTCGTGCAGACAAGGTTTTCAAGAATGGAACGCCATGTATGAAAAATTGACTGACATGATTGTACCGAGAAGCTCCCAGCTTATTACCCAAGATCAGGAGTACGGCCTCTACACGGTTACTCTCTTTAAAAAAGTCATCGAAGAATTTAAGCTCCACGCACGCGAGAAAAAGTTTATAGTACGCGACTTTACGTTTTCGGAAGAGGAAATTGCTGCAGGTAACATTTTTTTTCCCCAAAAAATCGTCGCGCGTGCTTTTCCTTCGGCAACAGACAAACACTCATTAAACGTTAAATATGTACGCACAGGTAAAAATGAAATGACCAAGCTCGTGACGGACAAGAAAAAACAGTTTGGTCCTCTCGTGCGGTGGTTGAAGGTCAATTTTAGTGAGTGCTTCTGCGCTTGGATTCACGTCAAGGCCTTGCGAGTTTTCGTCGAGTCGGTGCTCAGGTACGGCCTGCCTGTCAATTTCCAAGCTATTCTGCTTCGTCCGAACAAAAAGAGCACCAAACGATTACGAGACGTTCTGAATCAACTGTACGCTCATTTGGATTCATCAGCGACCGCTGGTGGCTCGCAGTCCAGTAATCAAGATGTAAGTCTTTGTGTTTCCGTTAACTTGGTTTTTTGGTTGTTGGCACTTTTCACTTCATCATATGTACCATTTACAGAGCGTGGACATTCCTGGGTTAGGTTTCGGTCAAAGCGACTACTTTCCGTACGTCTACTACAAGATCAATGTAGATATGGTTGACAATAAAGTTTAATTTTCAATAATGGCTGTACATCTTGCGCACATTCGAGTACATTGGCTCATCAAAGTAACCATTTACTGCTGCCGCCGTTACTGCTGATATATTCTTTTCAATGTACACAAAATCAAGTGTACATCTAAATTAAAAAAAAATAACTAAAAACGGTTCCAATATTTTTTAACCATACGAGTTAAACACTAATTCATCGACGTACTTCAAATCATAGCCAGTTTAACTTTCATTCTTCCATGCGCAATGGTAAAATAATTATTATTGAAAAAAAAATCCCGTTCCAGCAAATTTCCGTGTATGAGTCTTTGTTGGATGGTGATGAAAAAATATTTTTATAGCAATTTCAGAGAAAAGTATTTTAAACAGGCTAAGTTTATGTATGCCAGGGCATACTAAATTCTAAAATAATGAATTGATTAGTAAAGTGAAAAAATTTCTCTAAATTACAAGTAATTTATAAATATACACAGTTAAAGCCCTTTTCTGGAACACGTTTGCTTTCTTTCTAGAGTGTTAATTTGTTTTATGCATCCATTTTGGCGTGTTTTGTGTTTAAAGCTTTCAAGGTTTTATATGAAATCCATGCCAAACCTAATAGAGAATCAACATGAAGTAACGAATCTTTTTCACGAAAAAAAACCTAATTATTATAATTCGTGAGTATTTTAACTATTGTATTTTAGCACTATGTTTTTCGAGTGAAACACAGCCGCGTGTTTGCCAATACAGCATTATTTACTATTTGAGACATTTTTTCACTAAAACTATAAATAAATTTAATGTACATAATTTTAGTACAAGTTCTAAAAAGAACCTGTACGGTATACAGTAAGTTACTGACTACTGTATACACTTGTTTTGTTGAAGAATCCTACATTTTTGTTGAATGAAAATAGTTATTCTAAATTGTGAAATTTGTAACTATTGACAAAGATAAGAAGACTCTTTAATCATACCTTCTTGAGTTTGTAATCATGAGAATGGTACATTCTGTTAATAATAAATGAAAAAAAAAAAAAACTTTAAATATGAGCCCTTTAGATTTACAAGAAAGAAGATTTTTCTAGAAAAAATCGTTGCCAAGTTAGTTTTGTGCTTCATCATAAATTTTGCAATATCTAAGTTTGATTATTTTACTGTTATGTACAAAATAAAAGAGACGCGAGAAAGTAATTTTTAACTAGATAAGATATTTTAAAAAGTATTCAATTTATGAAATAAGTTGTTAATTTAAGAAATAATATATGGTGCCCTAAATCATGAATGCTGAAATTTCGTAGAATGGAATGAAAGTAGCGCTTGCAATTAAATATTTATGTCAAATTATACATACTTTTTTTTCAAAAATAATAATAATACTAGACGTTGACAAATACGAAGACATAAAAGCCATTAACTTTCCAATATTATAGTTTGAAGAGAAAACTTATCAGTCGATTGTTACTTTGTGATTACGTGAATGCGCAAAATACATTGAATTGATTCATCATGGCTGTTATTGGCTTTAAAAACTTTGAAATTTTAAAAATGTTACAACCAATTATTTAGTCGATATAGGACTTGTAACTCTTTGACGGTACAGGCGTTCTGAACCGAACCATATATACTCACGTAGATGTGAGGTACAGTCAGCCAATCCTACACGGCCTTTTAAAATGTATGTCAGTGTATGTAGCGCGCCTCGTTCTCGGTTGGACGATCGAACGAGCGAGAGCGCACGTGACGTGTTGAGGCTTACAAATATAAGAGGGGCGCGGCGGCGGACTCGCGAAGGGATGAGTAATCGTGCACCATTGAAGGGTTAATAAACACAGTGCATATATTTTTTATTTTCTGTGAATATCGTTATAGTTGATGTAAGGGATGTCTTATATGAAAGAGTTGAAAAGCAAACTGTTATATAAGATATGTAGATACAAAAAAATCGCTCATTTCGTCGTCTGCCCTAACAATGTACAATTATAAATCACATAAAATTATAAATAAATATGATGTTCCGTTATTATTACTGTTAATGCTTGTTTCTACATTTTATTTCATCACATTCACTTTCCATCAATATGTTACAGCTAATCGTTATTGAACAATTGTAAAAACTTTTATCATGAAATGTATTTTACATCGTAAAGTATATTGATTCATTTAATTGACAATTTATTGGTTTTGTTGATGAAAATCAATAATCTTTTCGCGAACTGGTTCGTATCTATCCTTAATTATCCCTTTTTATACTTAAACTATAAGTTATCGCAATAGGTGAAAAGAGAACGCATGTGACATCACAAGCGATTTGGAGCGTGTAAGCGAGTGAGCAAACAGGCAGGCAGTAAATATTACGTATCTATGCATTGTCGAATGATGGGCGCACCTATTTAACGCTCCACAAGTTTCTCCAATCAATTTAAACCCGAGAACCATTATGTTACATTATTACATAGATTTCCGATTTTTCACGGTCTCCCTCTTTCTTTCAACAAAAACTGCTGCCAAATAATCATAGCAAATCTTCCTTCATTCCTTTACGTTCTTAAACGGGTACAATAAATAGACACTGTCAAAGTTTAATTTTGATGAAAAAAAAACCCCTATTAATAATTAAATTAATTTTATTTTCCTATGTCAGCATGTACAAATTGTTTACATTTTTTTGATCGAATACATTTTTTCATAATTATCGCGAGTTGTATGCATGCAGGTTTTTATTCACATAAGTCAAATCATTATTTTTAATTCTAATTTAATCACTGATTTTTCAACAAGTCAGTTTCATAATATATATAGTCACCTTCTCTTCTTTTTTTTTCTCAAACTATAAAAATAATTTTTACCATTAATCAGGTACTGGACAAAATCATTATATTTTTCTAACCCTCAGGGCAAGCAAGTTGTATTTTGTATCCCAGGTATTCCCAGGTACGAAAACGACTATTTTTTTGTCAATTCGATAAAAGTATCTTAAAATGCAGGAATAACATGTTTGTATGTCTGAATTTATTTTTGACTTTTTTAAAATTTAAATAAATGCATAATACATTAACTTTAACTATTAAAAAAAAAAAAATACAACTTGTCAACAAACCGATGCGAATAGATGTTTTATACGAGAATAAATAAAATCTAATTGAATTGCAGATTCTTGAGGCTATAAAAAAAGATGAGTAAAAACTTTCGAAGATAGTATATCTATAAATCAATTAAAAAAAAAAAAATTAATTTAATTATTTATTGATTTGTACACACTCGTAGGCCCTTTACTTAGTACAAATGACAATGTAGAGATCGATCGAGTCATGAACCCAGTGTCGCAAAATTGCAAAACTGTCTCTGCCATCTGCCCCGCATGGACTGACGTATAACATACACGTAAGTAATTGTAATGAATTGAATTTAGAATGAGAAATAAAAATTCAAAAAAATAGCCAAGAATTCGAGGGTGCTTTACTTGCCATTTACTTTAAGGGTTTTTAAACCTGTGAGGGAAGTAAGGTAAGGTGGACTTGTAACAGTAACGTATTTCATTATGCACCAACTACACTCAACAAACAATTGAGGATGAACTTACATCTCTCTTATTTATTTTTCGCTGGATAATGCTTTGCTATGGATTAAAAATATGATTAATTTTGAAAATAACCATACAATACTGTGTCCATGCGGGCGAGTGCTGATACATGAGTCATCGATTGTATCTCAGAATTTTACTGACCAATAAATTTTAATCCATCGAAGCTTTCTTAAAAGTTTTAATTGCCTCCATAATGCACGAAAGAAATTTTATTGCCAATATTAGGTATATATTTTGATTTTGATATTTGTAATAATCTCTCTTTTTTGTAAAAATTGATCCCTTTTTCGGAAATCGCTTTTCCATCCGATATAAAATATGCATTCGATCTCATCTTTTCTCTTCATAGCTCGTCCGGTGGTCGAAAATCTGTCGATTTTGGCCGAGGTTTGATGAAAAAGGGGCCAGAGGGTATTTAGCAACGAATGGTTGGAATAAACGATGATATCAAGTGAGTGTTTATCAGCGAGGAGTAAGCGCAGGTACTTACATACGTCTTAGGTGCCCGTCCTTGCTCAATATCAACCATTAATACCCGTTTGTGGGACAAACGAAAGTAAAACCGGTTGGATTTTGATCGTCATACCTGCGAAAGCCCTAACAATGCGAAGTACGTTGCAGCTATAGACATACAGGGTATCGATCGCATGAGGAGTAAAAGGAAAGGGATGAAACGGGAGCGTTGCGGAGAGAGAGGAACTCGGAGGGATGCAGGCCCCTATCCCCGTATAATAAGTACGCACAATACTCTCTCGTATATACAGTCTCGGATCGTATGTACAACTTATTTATATATACGTATAGAGGCAGGGAAGTATATATATATACGTCCAACTTGTCGCGTCGCAGCTGCAGTGGAGTACCCACTTGCGTTATATGTTAGTGCAGCCTCGAGCGCGCGTCGCGACGGACCTATAATATTGTATCCGTGACGGCACAACACTTGCATAATAGAGACCTAATCTAATACATTATACCCGGTCAATTATGACCCAAAGATCGTTGCCCCTTGATTCCGGCGCACTTTCCCCGCGTTGACAATCACTGCACTTCTGGCTGTGTATTTTCATCAATGCCGCATGGTTATCGGTATTGTTAAACAATCTTTGTATCGACGAACGCTCGCGCATATTACGGTTGATCGTATAAAAACTTGTAAAATTCGATTTATCCGTGACCGCCGCAGCGCGAGGGTGGGGGGGCTCGGGTGTCCCGCAGCGATAAATTTGACGCGACGCCGATAACGCGGCTCGGACCCCGTTATATTATACGTCGTACAGGGGAAAGGAGGCAAGGGTATCTCAAGTTCTGCCCCTCTCTCTCTCTCTCTAAATAACCGCGAACGTGGGAGCGCGTCAAAGTTGAAATGGTAAACTTGCTCGGAGCAGGTTATGAATGGCAAAAGTAAATAGTTGAGGGTAATCGAACCGGGTGCCGAGGGAAACAACGGGCCCCTGCACTCAAAAACTCGAGACACAGAAGAAGGGGAAAAATCGTAGCCGGGCATGTATGTATATAGAGCCGCTAATCGAATCTTGAAAAGCTAGTAATAGTAGTAGTAGTAGTAGTATATGGTACAGCAGCCGAGCTGTAGCCGTCGGATCCACAGCATCTGACGAGAGCAGAGCAGTTGTAGAGCGAGGCGGCAATTGGACTTAATTAGCGAACTCATTAGGTCGCGCTCGCGTGTGACTCAGATGTTATAGACGTAACATGTTCAGTTGGGCTCGGGTGATGACGGGGGTTACCGGTGGCGCCGCAGTCGTCGAGGGGTTGTTGCGCACACGACAACGCCGCGCGAAAGCTCGCGGGGGGATCAAAAGTTACCGTGCATGCGTGTTACATTAAAACACCACCCGAAACCCGGGGGGAGGGGGGGGGGGGTGGCTCGACCGGCGACACGAAAAATACACACTCGTGCCACGCGGATAGAAGCGCAGATGTATGCAGATGATGAATGGAACGGAACGTGAAAAAGTTACGCGACGATATTAAAGTGGATAGGTAGTGCGCGACGACTCTCGACGATTGGATAATATCATACGATATTGCATCCCGACCTCCGTTCGTTCGCCGCCACACGACTGTTGTACAAAAACTCAGTCGTCGATCGATAAACCTACGGCGGCGGCGGCTGCGAGAAGAATAGACGAAGGGGGACTGTACTTACGTACCGACTGGCTGGATATTCGAGTCGCGAGACGGGCGACTTTTATATACTATACCGGCCCGAGCACCGGCCGAGTACGGTGTGTTGCTTGGATGTATACAAGTACGAGGGTGCCCCGCGGGTACTTTGCTGTCATGAGCGGTCCAGGACGGCCGGCCCCGTCGTCCGTTGCGCTGCTCGTCCTGGTGCTGCTACTGGCGCGACCGGGGCCACTGGGAGCCGTGAGCGTGGTTGACCGCAACAACCAGCCGGTCGACAGCATCAACGTCGACGACTACGTGCTCGAGCACGAGGTAGCCCTGGAGGAGGCCCTCGCCAACGCCCGGAATCTTCGGCTATACCCGGGTAAGCCTGCTCGGGGGGACATGACGTATAATAATACCGTGCCGCGATCGTCCTTTCTGTTGAGTTTTCGTTTTTTTTCCTTTTTCATCCCCCCTCGTTTGTCCTTGCTGCTGTCAACAGTCGAAACTACAACTTTGTTTCATCAGTTGGCTCGAGCGAAAAAACAACCCTTCCGTGGCTCGCGCTCTCTTCGTTGTGTCTCGAAAACGGTGGAATCCGCAGGAGAGCGTAAAATAACTACCCAAGGTGGCTGGTTTTTTTTTTTTTTTTTTTTTTTTTTTTTTTTTTTTTTTTTTTTTTTTTTTTTTTTTTTTTTTTATTTTTTTTTTTTTCTTTTAACGTATATAGCGTGCGACAAGACGTTTTGCTCAAAGGAAACCATACACGAATCGTCAACGTAACTTTGCGGACAAAAAGCCCGGATTGAGAACGGGCGCTGCAATTATTCGCGGTACGCGCGACCTATGTGTTCGGCGTGCAATGTATACTACGGTGGAAATAAGGCTACTCGCTCGTGGATGCAAGTGTCAATTGAGCAAAAATGTATACCTTGGTAATCATCGGGGAGTGCGTATACGCGCGGTGTACAATTTATTGTTGTTCCCTGACTCGGTGGCGGCAACAGCAGCTGCAGTACAGTAGCGGCAATGACAATGCACTGCATGAATAAGTATAGCGCAGAGTGCGGTAATAGGAGCTTAAATTTGATGGACGATGATGATGATGATGGTTGTTGATGTTGTTGATTGCGCTGGCATTGACGGTGTATTATAATGTTTCAGGGCCTCGTCCAGGCTGCAATACGTGCACCCAAAAAGAAATGACCTACTGCCGAGACGGGGGCGTGATAAACGACCACTGCTGCTGCGACAGCAGCTCCAACGGTTCGTACATAGTTGTACATTTATATCGAATCTTTTTTTTTTTTTTTTTTTTTTTTTTTTTTTTTTTTTTTTTTTTTTTTTTTTTTTTTTTTTTTTTTTTTTTTTTCTTTTTTTTTTTTTTCTCTGGCTTTTTTTTATCGAGCTAAGTACTTGTAACGCTGATGCCGTTGCAAGAGCATGAGCCCCGACCTTCGGTCACATCGCAAATTGGAACAGAAAAAACGGAAACAATTCCTCGTACTTGATAGTATATGCCACGATAGAATCGAGGCGACAATCCATGCGTGACGGCGTTATATACCTACATCATCCATCCGTACCTAATCCGATTCGCATCGCCCGCTGGTCTCTCTCTACGTGAAAAACGCACCGAATTTCACGTCCAACACGCGTCCCTCGCGTTTCGTTATTCAATTCTTACGCGCCGCCGACGCTTTCGTTATCGCTCGTTCGATAATTCCATACGTACGACTTTTTCAACGGTCTTTATTATACGACCGACGCTGCACGTCAATTTCCGCTGCCTTTTCTTTTTTTTTTTTTTTCGTCAGCTCCGATCGTCCGCAATAGGTGCAGCCTATATAAAGATAGACGGATATTATGTATATACGCAATACTTTTAGCGCACGCGGATGTGTACAGTATACAGAAAGTATTTAAAATGCCCGCTGTGTGCATCGGCGGCTGCAAGCTGGACGTGAGAGGCGTTGTTGCGGACTTCTCGCCTCGAATCCACTGCGGTTTATCGCGAAAACGTTTTGTTGCGCACGCACGTGCCTTTTTTCCGTCGCGCCTTGAATACTAGATAAATTTGTGTATGCGTGTGCTTTTCTTCCTCCGACTTAACTTTCCGCGCGCGTATTGTATACATCTTTCTCGTTATCTCGGGTTCGACCGATCCGAAGAATATTACGTAGTAAGTATACACTCGACTGCGAACTTTTCAGGCTGAGCATTATTCATACTCTTTACACTTTGACAAACACATCGTTTCACTGTGCAGTTTTTAAAATAAATTCATAACAATAAACCGACATATTTTTTATGTTACTGAAAATGTATAATACTGTTGGCGTTGGACGACTCGGAAGATATTCTTTTGAGAGACTCTGACTGACCCACAAACATTTAAATCATACTGAACTTCAAGACGGGGTCGAGTATCTTATCGGCTTTTTCACCCTCCTACTTATGCTTCTTATCTGAACCATGAGAACTCTCGATCGATAATTATTCTGGTTTTAAAATGAGTTTCTTAGCATGAACAAAAATTATATGAAGCAGTTTAGGAATTTATGAAAATATGATGGAAAAATATATCTTTCAACAGATGTAATGGAATTCGTGGAGCACAAGTGTATCATGAGTCCCGAAGGCTGCCAAGTTAGGGAAGAAAATTGTGAAAGCTACTCCCGAGTATTCGAATGCTGCTGTCGCCCTCTTTTGGCATCTTACTGTAAGCATGGCTATTTACTTGATGATTTTCTCCATTAGAAGCCATTTTATTGAACAATGGCCATCACGATATAAATATTGAAACATACTTTTGTACAATGTTACAGGGAAGGATTTAGCTGGCAATGCAGCGCCTAGAAAAATTACGTTTCTGAAAGGGATGGGCTTACTTTTAATGTTGATTGGTGCAATCCGATGACCAAGGCATTATTCCAACGATTGTCGGTACCATTGTGGAATCCTTTGTTTGCGTCATCAAAAAGTGATAGGTAGTGCAATGACAACGAATATACAACGATACTTACTTCTTTGAAAAGAAGATAAAACGTTTATTACGCCTCGAGTGAATAGCGAGTGTGAACATGTAAATATTTTTACAGTATACGACCAATGAATCGAATTAATGATTACCATTTCTTTCGAACTAAATTTAATTTCAGTACTATCAGTTTTTGACATTAAAATCGTGTTTAATCACTGTAAACTATTGATTATTTTATCTTTCTACGCAGTTCATAAGGCCTTTCAAATTTTTTACTCAAATTTGTAAAATTGCTAGAGAATCACGAGGGTAATGTGTATAGTAACATCATTGATGAATTTTTACTCTCACGAAGCATAGCTTGAGTATGAATTAACTAAAGTTGAGAATCGAGAATAAGCATTCAATTTCGTTCTATATTATTTTAAGATGTATGTACATACATACCTAATATATGCATATCTACCTTTGTTGCGCAAAACTTTATTTCTATCACGCAAGCTATTGTTGTGAGGCTCTGCTCTATTACGTGAGCTGTTGTACAGTTCTTCGAGTTTTTAATGTGCATTTTTATTGAATTGCATACAAGAGTACATATTTTCTCATATGCTTGACTCGACAGATCGTCTCAGATTGATGTTTTATAATTAATTTTACAACTGATTCATGTAAATATTGTACGTGGACGAGGAGGTATTTTCCAAGAGCTATATAATAAAGTTATTTTTTGATCTGTGTACCTAAGTATATATTTATTTAGTTAAAGATATAGCAAACAAAAGTAGTATATATTGGAATTAATCAGCTTCCTTGAAAATAGATCCAATCCCAAACTGAAAATTAGGTAACAGTCATTAAAAAAATTACATAAGGTTACACAGGTTTCTTGCGGTTTCTGCGTCATTCTATTGGGCCCCTCCCTAAATAGGTTATTAAAACTAACATATGTCATTTATCTGCGATGGATTTAAAATTATAAAACGCTATTTTAAACTTATTTGGAACAAGTGCTTCTACAAATTGGTTGAGAAGAAAGTGCTAACTCAGGAAATTATTTTTTTTTACTTCGGATTGTTACCAGCACTACTGTTCTCTTTAGCGTGAATAGACATTTTTTCTGCACACTTAAAGTGTTCAGTTGAAGCATTCAAGCCCTTTATGTCCATTGATAACATCACAACTTGTAAACGATTTGGTCGGTAGGAAATAACTTTAAAAAATCCCACATCCCCCTCCTCCCAAAGTTTACTTTTGTCTTTAGATTCATGATAAATAAGAATTTAAGTTATTTTCAAACAGTAGAAGTTGGCTTTTTGAAATTCTATGCTATTTCCCGTACTGGTAATGATATATTTTGATATTTTGGTGTGTGAAACAGGATATTCAAAATAGAGCGTTTATAATTTTTTATTCTTTTTCCTACGTTATGTAAGGTCCAAACTAGCTGGAAACTTTTGGGCACGGCTTTATTGTCATTTTCAGAAAACTCATGTTAATTTAAAGGACATTTTTGAAAAACTTGAAAAAGTCATTAGCGTAGCGGTACTTTTTTACGATTCTGAAGCCCCAAATAGGAATTTTTCAACAAAATTTAGTTTTTTATATATGCACACCAGAAGCCTTCGTACATTATAGTTACCTAATCGATAATTTAAAATACCTCCGAGATTAGGAGCATTACGGCAATGACAGCTTATTTTACCAGGAGAAACTATCCTCGATGACAATACGACTAGGTGCATTTGGATTTCTAGTTAAAGAAAATTGATCGGTATGCTTGTTCGCTCTAATATATACAAAATGATAAAATTCAAACGTCAAAGAATGGGCCTCTTAGCTCTACTAAATAATTTGACTCGTGCAATTCAAAAGTGTCAAAACTTGGCTTAACGATTAGACCGCCTTGTACTTACACTCTCAAAAACTTTTTTTATCATCCAGATGCTTAGGCGGTTCAGCTTTTCGGAAAACACAGCTTTAAAATAAAAAAGTTAATACGTAGGCTGTGTAAGCTGCCAAAAATGAAGGTTTTTAATGCTTCGCGTTACAGTAATACTATTTTTGCCTGTTTTACAGCCACGGCAAATAGTTTTTCTACTTAATTTTAAAGGGCTATTCACAGAAAATTAGTTTACACTGTTAAAAAAAGTTTGGACCCAAAATTCATATTTTTCGTTGTTTATAAAGAAACTTCATGAAATGTCGCAGTGTTCGTGAAATGTACGTTACTAAAAACTACTCTCTTTTTGTTCCGAGTGTCAGCAATGATGTTACATTGGCTGTCAATAATTCACAACATTTATTAATTTATTTATGTGTATATTATACAGTGAAATAACTAAATATAAAGAGATTATCATAATATAACTTAATATTTTATTATATTACAGACGTATAAGTTATTAAAAACTTCTCTATTCAAGTTTTAAGTGTAAGATAAGTCTACTCACGAAACATAATCTCTTTATTCTTACTCTGTTGTTGATCGCTCACTGCTTAGTACGTACTTTGTACAATACGTGTTCACTCCACGAATGACTAGATCATACTGTCAGCTTAGTCAGCTCAGTGAGTCAGTGACCTAGCTGAGCTGCGCACTCTATACCGCGCAATGAGCTGCGCAGCTCACCTGATGATTAAACAACAGTGTAACTTAGTCATTCGTCGAGTGAACACGTATTATACAGAGCAGTAAGGGATCAACAACAGAGTAAGAAACAGGGCGATTATGTTTCGTGAGTAGATTTTAATAACGTACACGGGGAGATGATGTAATTATAATAGAAGTAACTTAATAATAGTGTATACATAGTAAATTTAATGATTTCACTACGTGATGTATACATTAGTCATTTCATGAAAAACGGGATATTTCTGTAAGTGAAATAGGATTTTCAAAAGTTAGTGTTTGGAATTTTTTTTATTATTTTTTCTATATGTTATGTGAGATCCAAACTGGCTGTAAACTTTTGGGCCTGGCTCTATTTCTCATTTTTAGAAAACGCATGTTGATTTAAATGGGATTTTTAAAAAACTTCAGAAAAGCATTACGGTCTGTCAATACCGTAATGGTACTTTTTTTGCAATTCTGAAGCCCAAAATAGGAATTTTTCATTGAATTTTAGTTTGATACATATACACACCAGAAGCTTTCGTACAAAGTAGTCGCCTAATTGATAATTTAAAATACCTCCAAGATTAGGAGCATTACGGTTACGACCGCTTATTTGAGCTAGCAGAACTCTCTATATTCACTATGACTAGACGCATTCAAATTTTTAGTTGAAAAAAATTGGTCAATATGCTTGTTCGCTCTTTTATACAAAATGGTCAAATACAAATTTCAAAGAGTGGATACTTGGCCTTATTAAATAATTAGTCTCGTATAGTTTAAAAGTGTCAAAACTAGGCTTCACAATTGGAATGACTTGTGCACTTTAAACATTATGAATATGACTAAGAAAAATACTTAAACGATCCCTTCTCTTTTTATCGTCTTTAACGATTAGAAAGGGTGCTAGACGGTTCAGATTATTGGAAAATACATCTTGAGAAAATAAAAAAGTTAACACATACATATATGGGCAGTATAAATCACTAAAAATGAAAATTTTAAATGCTTCGCGTTACGGTAATGACATTTTGGCCTGTTTATTCCATCTCACGACCACGTCAATTATTTTTGACTTTAATTCAAAAAGGCTATCTAGAGAACATTAGTTCACTCTGTTTAAAGAAAGTTTCGACCCAAAATAATGAAATGAGCTGTTTATAATCATAGGCTTCATGAAATAGAACGTACGTAATTAATCAAATAACAAAAATTTCGAAATAGATACTCACATCACACTCTCATATTAGGTTCAATATTTGTTTCAAGGAATAGTTGAATTGTTATTTTATCAGGTGTTAAACTTTATATTCTGGTGAAACTACGGTGTAAATAGTATTGTGGAACAGTTGTGTCTAAAAATGATTGTCTTGATTTTATTAATCGAAAGTAATTTATTTTCTTAACGTTGAACATTCTTTATTGTTAGTTACTGTTTACTGAATCTAAAATATACATGGTTTGAGCCCAGGATGTCTAAGCATCTCACTTGGAGCGAAACCAAATAAACGGGAAATTGCAATACCAGTAGTAAACTTATGTTTTGTTAATAAAAAAACTTAACCACACAGTTATAGGGCGCAAAGCACTTCCCGAGAGGCGAAAACTATACTATTTATATGTAGGTAATAGATTTGTTTATCCATGCCGCTTGGAGTTAAATAGGACTATATAGAGTACTCCCAGTACCTACTCTGAGCCGGCATTTGAGTAAGAAGTAGCAGATGGAAGCTGTATCCTCGGCTGTATCAGCACATCAGCTGTCTTTTGACATGATGCGTTGTTGACTTAACCTTTTTACACTGGAATATCATCGGAACGATGTTTATTTGTGATACTTACGTGGAAAATATTAAGTGTATGCATCAGCGCACTTATAATGTATATGCTTAAAAAAATACATAATTATACGATAAGTGTAAGTGCAGTGACTGTGATAATCGAGACAGTCCACGACGACGATGACGTGCCGAAGATAAGACGACGACGAGGAACGATTACATGTATAAGTACGAAGTAAGTAAAGGCAAAGTTAATTAAAGGGACTAAATTTAATGAATCCAATAGAGCTATCTTGTAATAGTCTCGAAAAATTCTCTCCTCGAATAGATACTTTCTAAAATGTAATCAGTAAAAAACTACTGGGTCAGCCTAGATTTATCAAAGAAGTATAAATTATACCACTGAAACATTCAATCGATGGGCAAAGTAAGTATTGATTGTTTGTCATAAAAGTTAATATTGCCAATTGAACTGATTTTACTAGAAAAATTTCGTTCACTTAGGAAATTCGTGTAATTTTCGCTTAATCAGATGAAAAGAGTAGGTATAGGTATGCGGCACCATACGTATAAGATACCGTATCCGCGAGCAACAACGCGCACCATTAAGTAAAACCCCACATAAACAACACTCTCATTAAACTTTATTTTTGTAACAGGGTAGTTTTATTTTGATGCTAGTACGCTTATGCTTGTTATTCTCCTCTCTAGATAAATAGGTTTTAACGCAGAACCAGGGTGCTCTGGGTTCTACTCTCTGGAAAAAATCAACCACGTACACTCAAACATCTGTACGACTATTCTCTCGATTGCCATCGTCAGATTTTCCACAACAGGTACAAGTAACATTCGAAATAATGCCAGCTGTACCCTTAGCAATATGCCTGGTTTTTCTTGGTTGCTGCTCAAACTTGATTTTTCTCGAATTCTTAATGAAGTAAGTTATTTATGTCTTGGTCTTTCTCTTTTCTTTCCATTTCGCTCTATTAATTATTATTATTATTACAGAGAAGATCCTGGTGGTGGTAATTTAGTGACGTTCTTACAGTTTGTATTCATTGCAATTGATGGATTTATTTTCACTTCAAAGTGTGGCAAAGTCAAAAGCGACATTGGCATCAAAAGTTACATGATATTAGTCTCAATGTTCTTTGTTTCCAGTGTTCTTAACAACTATGCTTTCAATTTTAATATACCAATGCCATTACACATGATATTTAGAGCAGTAAGTTTCTTGAATTTCAATTGCTTGTTTAGCTTTGCGTATATATTATCTCTTTTGGTAAATGCATCAGCTTAATGAAAATTAAAATTTTTCAGGGCGCTCTGATAGCTAACATGATTATGGGAATTATTATCCTAAAAAAACATTATACTTTTGATAAGTATTTGTCGGTGGCAATGATCACTGTAGGTATTGTGCTATGCACTGTTGTAAGCAGCAGAGAGATCAAGTCCACTGTGCCAAACAGCCAACATGTAGAACCATCAGCCGTTTGGAATGATTTTTTCTGGTGGATAGTTGGTATTGTGCTACTGACAATAGCCTTGTTTATTTCAGCTAGAATGGGTATCTTTCAAGAGACTCTGTATTCTCGTTATGGAAAAAATCCAAGAGAAGCATTATACTACACGGTATGCATAGATCTCAAACAACAATTTATTTATATTCCATGTACCATCTTTCTTCGCTATGTTACTACTTATTTTTGTTCGTTGTACTGAGCCCGATTGATATTTATTTCAGCATTTATTACCCTTGCCGTTTTTCATACTACTGTCGAAAAATGTGTGGGACCATGCAATTGTAGCTGTGAATTCTCCTAAGATTACGGTCCCGTTTATAAATATAACGTTACCCAGAATGGTGGCCTATTTAATTGGCAATGTGTTCACACAGTATCCTTTTGTGGTTAAAATTTTTTTTATTTTACTAAAATTTATCATATTAACCTTAACAAATTTTTACAGATATGTTTGTGTAAGTTCTGTCTTTGTATTAACAACAGAGTGTACTTCACTAACAGTTACCCTGATATTGACTCTTCGGAAATTTCTGTCTCTTATATTTTCAATAATTTACTTCAGCAATCCATTTACAGTGTACCACTGGATTGGAACTGTACTAGTTTTTATTGGTACACTTGTATTCACAGAAGTGATACCTAAAGCACAGAAAAATTTTCGGTTTAAATTTTGTAAAACAAAGATAAATAACGGTAAAATAAAATGATATTTATCTAAAGACAACTCCTTTTAAAAAATTTTGATTTTTACTTTTCTTAGAAGAGATTTTATGCTTTCTAAGTCTAAAGTGATCTAATCAAGATGAAATAAAAAATTTTGTGAGGAGATAATAAATGTGTATAAGAACGTGGTTGTAAGCGATATTTTTCAGATATATTTGATACAGTAAATTTGTATGTCATTTATAGACTATAAAATTATGTCGACTCTAAATAGTTGTACAGTTTAACAATCAACTCTTTTTCAATGTAATATTGTGTATAAATATATGAATTTTATTAACAATTAAACACAATGGTAACAGTATAAACGTACAAAAAGTACCAAAATAGGATAAAATACATTTTTAAATACATTTCTACATTTATAGTAGCTAGGTACATACATTATTTTAATTTAAGCATAAGTATTCACATAGCCTTTTAAGTCCTTACTTCTATTCAAGTTAAATAATTAATATTTTGATAAGTATTGTATGTATAATTGTATATCAATCAAATTTAACAGAACACAGAAAAATTAATTTCAATATTTTACATTAGAAGTGTTTGAAATATTCCAAATTAAAACAGTAGAATATCTTTATTTAAAATATGACGAAGTTTAGTTTTTTGGTAGATATTTGTCTTGTAAAAACTGTAAGTTTATTTCAAATTAGGCTAAAAAACGAACAATATTTGATTTGTAAAAATATTTTTAACTTCCATCAAGCGAAAATTTTTTTTTTACTTATAGTTTGTTAAAAATTATTACTTCGAAAGATTTTGATTTATCAAATGGGATTTTTCAAATCATTTATCAAAACAACTTTATGAAAAGTGCTAAATATTATTGCACAAAAAAATTAACAAAATTATTTTTCTAAGAAATATATGAATAAAGTATGTTACATCGATTTAAAATTGAGTGAAAATTAAATTTTAACAATTCAAAGTATTGCAAATATATTTTTGAAACTTATTCTGCTACCTTGAATATATTTGATAACTCGTCAACCAAAGTTTCATAACGATAGGCCACTCGTATATCTGGCACATTTGTTCGGGTAATATCGTTTCCGGCTACTCCTTCTTTAGTGTAATTTGGTCCAAGCCAGTATTGCTTACTCTGTTGAAAATAAAGAATATAATAATGATGATGATAATAATAATAATAATAATAATAAGAAAAAAGATACAAAGCATCATTCACGTTGAATTATATAAATTGAAAGAGATGTTTATTGTCTTGTAAATTAAGAAATATACCTTGTGCGGAAAACCACTCATAATCACGGAATTCCTCGCTAATTCGCACATATCGCATGAGCTGAGTTTCCATACTTGGGCAGCGATACTGTATTCTTCCATCAAGGGTTCCTTGGTGAAATGGAATTGTAATGGGTCATCCGTTGACAGACTCACGCACAAACCCCTTGCTAGATATTCCGGTAGTGGATTTCGGTGATAATTCAGAAAAAGGGAATTGTTGCTTAGTGGAGACATTGCGATGCCAATTTGCGCTAAATAGTACAAATATTGCAAGACTGGTACTTTTCGAAGTAATAGTCCGTGCGATATGTTTTCAGCCATCATGAAACCACAAACTAAATGCTGAATTGGTCCAGCTTCGCCGCAGTGTGGTCGAAGAACGAAAGTATTTAGGCCTTGTTCCCTAAAATTTGTAAATAAAAACTTGAATGTCTGGTAGTTGAATAAAATCGATAAAAAAGAAAGTAACTAACTCTCTGAAGTGATTGAGCACGGTCATGTTTGCATAAGTGTAGTACTGATAGTAACCGTAGGGTGGATTTTCCGTGTCATTCCATTCTTGCGGAGGACAAACATCTTTATCGAAAAGTGGATTTTCAGGCTTACTTTCGTCATCGACAGAATCGAAGCCAATCACCTGTTTCATTGTAAACAGGTTAAAAATTCCTAGTTTATGTGTTTTGCGATAAAAAATGTTGAATAAATGTTTTATCAAGAATGCCAATATTATACGTACGTATTGAAGGAATTTGTGTAATTCTGGATGTGTTCTAGGATCGTTGGTCACTTCAAACAGAGGCAAGAAAATGTTGTTCAAAATCTCTTGAAAATTTGTCATCAGTTTGTTTAATTTGAAAATGTCGCTGGAAAAGCAGAAAACAGATCGTATCATGAACTAAGTATACTCGGGGTATAAAAATTTTCCAAGAAATACAAGATCAAGAAAATTAGCATGCGAGACTCACTACAATCGGGGGATCTGTATGAGCCAGCGAACGTTATCTGAATACACGTCACCCTGAATTGCCCATTTGGCAAGCTTATCCCATTCCTCGGGACTCTTGCCGTATATAGAAAGACGCAATTCAACGTTTTGATATTTTGATTCCTCCAAGTCGCTCAATACCTCTTTAATGATGTTTGCGAAGAACTGTCCGTTGATGTAGTTGTCAGTTTTCAAAAAAACTTCTCTCAACCTACTTTCACCGATGGGATTGTACTTGGCGTTGAATTTATCGAACCTGTGAAACGTATTTCTGTCCTACAAACAAAATTCAACCATACATATTTAGATTCTTATGTGGAGAAACTATATATATATGTGTAATAAGTATCTGCAGTGGTATATAAAAACTTACGGCGTGGACATCGAGCATGTCAACGCTAAGGTCGTATGTTGTCAAGCTCATGGACTGAAAGACCTCCCGCAGTGTCATCTTTTCTCCATTCTTTGAACACGTAACCACCTCGTTGGCATGGTTCTTCAGGGTTTTTTTAATGAAGCGTAGCAGATGCTTCTGATTCATGCAAGACGCAGCGTGAATGTGGGTGTCGACCTGCAGTAGTGAATAAAGTTAGAATACGAGAATATAGGAAAGTACTTGAGTGTCTGGTTTGAGGGTGTGCACACTTATACCTTTCTGATGTTGTAAAAATCCCGGTGGGGCACGGCTTTCTGGCTGGCGAGCTCGCGAAGCTCGTTCAGTAGAACGTGCAGCTGAAACTTGGAGGAGAGGTAGCTGAGCCGCCTGTAACAGAAGGACTTGAGCGGTCCGTCCGCGATCATGAAGCAGAGCTGGTTCATGTCCCCGACGAAGGTGGCAAGGTCTGGGTACGAGTGGGGTACGGGCTTTCCGTTGTCGAGGTCCTCCTTGCTCGCGAAGAGGTTGAAGACGCCGTTGACTGGCGCTATTATGTAGTTTTTGCTCTCTGGGAACTCGCACTCCCAGGGGTCGCCGCGCGAGGCTGGCACGTGCACTGGGTGCTCTGGGGAAGCAGTAAAAATTTTACACGAGGACAGTTCAACATGCATGTTTCATCACGCGCGCAAGTAAATTTTTTAGAGATTCGCGATTTTATATCGTCGGCATCTTTCACAGTTGAAATTTGGCAGCCTCTTGGCCCAGAATTAATAGATAGCTAATGCGTATTTGTGAAATATAATGTCAGCGGACCTTCGATGGCTTTTCGATCGTCGTGCTGCATTTCGTCGGCATTTACGGGCTTCTTGTCGATGCTCCGCAAAAACCTCGTAGTTATACTCGGGAAGGACTGTTTCGAGTTGTTCATGTATCTTTCGCGGATGTCCAGCGCTCGGACGAGCAACTGCGACGCTTGCTGTAGATCTTCCAGCGGAACCTGAAAAAAACAACAACAGACGCGCTTTTTGTTTCCGTATATCTGCAGTGCGTCAATAATGCGCGACCAGCGCAACTATTTACGCGACCATACATTATTACCAATACTCCGAATATTCGATTTACCCTTCGATAAATTATCGTAAAAGTGTCGAGTTACTATTTATTATAGCCAAATTTCGCGATCTTGTGAAACACGAATGATACATCAAAAACTCGTGATACATTGAGAGCATGAGATCCGGTGGCGGATTCTTATATCAATTAAAATTCTGATCTTGACAGTGTGATAAATTTAACGATCAAAGCATTGTGAATGCGGAATCTAAAAATTCTTGTGTCTTGTTTATAATATATCACTTTGCTCGACTTTTCTAGTTTGGTCTGAGAACGTTTTCCGCTAATTGTAAGTTGTACCACTTAATGACTTTTCAAATATTTTCATACGAAATTTTCAAGCCCTGAAACTCAAAAGTTATGTAAAATTATGCAATCCAAGGGAATAAATCAATAAATTTCCAAGGTCGCCCGTGACACTCTTGTGCGTGCTACTAGGCTTCTATTACGCGCGCGTAAGGCTATGTGACGTTTGTCTGGCTTCTGTCAGAAGCAGCGGATAATAAAAGGCGCGATTGACAAAAATCTAAGAAATTCGAAGGAAAAAAAATGAAGGATATCGGAGGATATCTAATTACCCCCGAGGTGTCCTCGCCGGATATTGAAACTCGTTGAAAGTGAGGCACAAAGTCATTTTCCTCGAACGGCAAGACATGGTCAAAGTCGTCGGGCTGAGGACCGATCGATGGCTCGTAGTGGCTGCGCCTTTCCTCGAGATCCTTGGCCGCTCTGAAAATATTACAATCGTTACATTCTTATGACACCATTCATCACGAGCACTGCGCGGTTTATCTATCAGCAATACACTCTTTACGATCAACTCGTATCCATAAGACCTCTAAATTTCGGGGGCTTTATCCTCCTCACCCCAACTTGGTAATACATAAACTCGAAATTTTATCGAGATTTTAAGAAAAAATTCGGTACAGAAAGTAAAAGATTCGACTCGCCACACCTTCAAGTTAAATGAACGTTGGATTCGCTCCACTTCAACAAAGAGTTGCAATGACTCGATCATAAAATGGCTGTTAAAAAAATCATCTCAAAAATAAATCTGCTACCCGATAATACTTGAGCATGTGTATAAGAAGAGATTAGTGTGATGTACTATAACGAGGTTTGAGGTCTCATGATCCCAAATTACTTTCCGCGATGGTAATAATCATACTCTCCACTCGGTTGAACCAAGTGAGACACTTTTAGAACTAATAATCCAGAGGAACGGTAAACGACCGAGCAGAGGCAATGAGACAAAAATATATAGATACTATCACGCTCTGGAAGCCCGAATAAGTTATCAAGCTCATCGCGCGCAAGATCAATCTCACGCGGTATCATTCCGTCTCTCGGCCAAACGATCAAAATAATTCCAACGACGGGAAAAAATGTAACATTTGTATAATAATGACGATCTTGGCTAGTTGTATGATAAGATTGCTCAAAACGGTAAATCAAGGATAAAATGAAACAAATTAAAACTCGATTACAACAGTTTGCATATAAGTATATGTATTATTGGCACCATGGTATATTATTTATAGTATCTTTGATGTTTTGCGACAATTATGCTCTCAAATAAGATGTATACGTGAAATGATATCGTTATTCTTGAATGTACGAAATACCGCAATAATATATATATATATATATAATTATCCCAAGCTACGCGAATGATACGAGAAGCGTCGAAAAACAATAATGACAGTGGAAATAAAATAATGAATTCAAAGAGGGTTAAAGGGAGAAGATCGGGAAGAGATGGAGAGTCGTAAAAACATTTATGTTCTGGTAACTACCTTAGCAATAATTTACAATCCCTTGACCAGCGCTTCGACTCTATCGCGCCGGCAAACATAACTTCTGTTCAATGGAGTGCGGTTCGTCGGCAATTTGCGAGAAAAAAATAATAATTTCTCTCGGCAAGACTGAGCGCAGCACGCGGCGCACACGGTGCTTTCACATGCTTTCCAATCGGGCCAAGACGGCCGACAGAAGAAACAAAGAGAGAAACGATTCGACGGAATATCTTAAAACCGCACCACTGGAACGCAGAAAAGTAAAAAAAAAAAAAAAAAAAAAATCAACGACACACACCACAACAGCAGATCACACGCACATGAAAAGTCAACGTTTAACGATGATGGGGCAAGATGATTCACCACAATGACCGTTACTGCTGTCCTTACTGTTGCAGCGGTTGTTCTGACTAACGCCGCAAGAGGTGTTTGATGATGAAACAAAGCATCGCTTCTCATCGGAAGGAGGGGGATATGAGAAGAGCATGAAAGTAATATGTAGAGTCGAGAGCTGATAAGAAACCAACCGAATCGGCTGGTACTCGAATGGCATGAAAAAGCGGACTGGGAGGAGAAGAAGACTTTGAGAAAAATACTGCGACGCGTGACCACGTTGTCGGGAGTCGCGGCGACACTGAGCTCGTAACGCGATACTTACATCGCGGACTGGCCTGCGTAAGGCGCAGCACTGGCCGAGGCTTTGAAAAATCGCCCTTCGCTCGGTCCCTATCACCTATATAATACGCCTTACTTGCATCGCTTGAGTCAAGCCTATATTTAATTCAATCGTGACGATCCTGATAACTACGCAAACTACTTACGCATAATGCGCTTAATATTTGACTGGTACATTTGAATAGCCGCAGTTTCTGATATATGGATGATTCAAGGTATCCGATAACTCACGTATTTATACCTACTATGTATTGGTGGGGCTGGTTTTTACAAATCGCTCTACTTACAGTATGAGCTTTGATGTTGTACCTATTTCTAGTTCTAAAAATAGAAAATCTCGAAATAAATCAGCTGTTATGTTAATTCAAACTATTCCGGTAATAATCCAGGGTCGCTGTGATAAATTACAAGCATTATAGTACGTATACATTAACTCAAGTTTGTGAACAGTTGAAGTAGCGTAAAAAATAATGATTATCCAAGATGTTATTTTTAGAGATTAGGAATTTCACAAGTGTCTTGGATTAAATTAATGTATACATGAGATGTTGAATGACGAAAGTCATGTACGTATTTTAATATGGATTAAATACATGAGGAATTTCACGATAAAAGCCGTTTTCTGAGTATATTATAAAAATGGCTTGGATTCTTGCAAGGAACAATTTTGAAACTAGGTACTTCTCTTCCACTTCAACTGTGATTTGCAGTTTTTCAATGAACTTAGTGCAAATCCAAAAAAAATGCCAATTACTACCGAATTTCAGGGTAATGAGGAATTTTATTCCAATTCCGTGGCTTATTGAAACAATGAAATATTGTACGTCATTTTTTTATTTATTTATAAATTGCCGAAAAACTATGATTTGGAGAAAAATTGTTGGAAATATTTTGCTTAGAATGAGCCAAGAATTCCAAACACATTATTTTTCCCCTGAAGTTCATAAAATATTGAAAATTGTTTATATAGGGTGTAGACGTACTTACAGTACATTGAAAAAAGGCTAATAAAAAGTTCGTCGCGAGATTTAAAAACTTTTACAAAGTACGATTTGTCAGTTCTTAGTTTTATTAAAAAAACGGCTTTTATCCGCAGGACACCCCATGTTATATTTGTGAATCACGTAACAAATTACAATCACTTCTTTGTATATATGTCTACTTACTTGACTGTGAGCTGTCGCTGAATCAGAAGTTTTTTCTCTATCTGTTCGATGGGGAATTGTGGCACTTCGTAAGGCGCTGAAATTTCGTTTGGTAACTCATGTGGGCCGAGTCTCAGACTGGAATTCCCAACTGCGCCAGCAGCAGCATTGTTATTTGCCGTACCATCCAAGCCAAATACCGGGCTTTCGCTCCCTGTAGAGTAAAATTATGATTTCATCAGAAGAAGTGATAATAATAGTGTATATATTCCGGTGGTACATTATTCTGATTCATTTTACGTTTTGAAACTATTTTTAGTAATCTTCGAGGCGCCAACCTTTGACTCATTTATCTGTTTCTTGACCGATAGTGCTATACAACAGTTGGTAACCGATGTTTCCCGTTTTTATAATATATATCGTCCTTTTACGAACTAAACGAAATGATTATTTTCGCTAAATGCTCGTTAGCTTGCACAATCTTTGTACAATTTTATTCATCATTTTAAACCGTTCGGATGCGCATTTTTATAAGATATGGCGTATTATCATTTAAGTTTAGTCAGGGCAATTTCCGGCTACTTTCATGGACAGATTCTCAGTAATCAACACATAAAAAAACATTCATGTACCACATTATGGACATAGTGGCAATGGCTCTGTTGGCAAGTTTATGCAATCTATTTAAAGATAACTCGAATAATATTTTCTTTAACGACAACGGTGATGTAAGCGATTGGAATTGAGGATAATGCTCTTGTTAGGAAACAGTGAAAAAAATGATGAAGATCATACTATATCGTCTACGTTTATTAAGGAGGTTCGGGAGTATTATTCAGCGAGGCGAGGAACGGGGAGTCCCTCCGGCCCGCGCAGTTTGGCCCCCTTTGCCCTCTTGCACCCTACGAACTCAATATTTTGCTTACATTTAGCGTTGGCATCGTTTAATGTGCACTATAACATGACTTAAAATTTTACTCACTGAATTTTGAAACAATACTTCATTCGTAGGTATGGTTTTTTTTAATATCTTTGCATTTTCCAAAAATATTTGTCCATGTAAACGACAAATCGATGCTACGTTCAATAAGAGCCTATGTTATCACACCCATTTTCATTTGTATCATTCTTTTCAAAATGACCTTAAAATAATCTTTGATATACCATTTACTTTCACTCTTGAAAAATATACGCAAAGCAAGGTTTAAACAGAGATATAAAATTTTAATAAAACCATAAATCTGGCCTTATAGTTGCAATGAAACTCAGAAAAAATATAAATATTTTTTACATTTTTTTTGGAAAGCAATCAAAAACACTTGAAACCAGCTTTAATTAGAGCTCCAGTAAAGTTAATAATGTTTATCAGGTCAAAAAATGCAGATAATTAAAGTTTACTTGTAAGTTATAAAATTAAAGAAAGCTCTATGTTTCATCAGGTAGTCGATGGAATAATCGTTTTTCGCTCTAATTTTGGTTATCTTTAAATTTTGACCTGAATTATATGTTTGACCCTACCGGTGCTCAAATTAAAGCTTTTTATAGAATTTCGATTGTTTTTCAAGCGAATGTCTGAACTTGATTCTGAGTTGAGTTACAACTGAAAGAGTAGAATTGTAATTTTGTCTTTGATTTCACTCATTTTATTAAAACAATTTTGAATTAGAAATTCAATTCAACTGCTTATTGAATCACGTTCCAATCGAAGATTAAATTAAGTTGGTAAGTAGAACAGTTTTTATTCAAACCCTTTAAATTGACAAATAATTATAATTGCACAATAAAATGTAATATTTAATCATAATTTAATTGGATTTCAGGTCCTTGATTATAGTAATTAATTGAAATTTCTATTTTCATACAATGCATTTGAAGTCTTAATAGATAACCAAATTACCGCTTCATCACATTATTTAACAAACTGTACTGAGTCAAACAGTTTTTTTGAATAACAACTTACGCCAGAAGATTGCCATTATTGTGATAGGATGTTTTTTTACGTCCCGTATCCTTCGCAGATTATATATATTTTTTCTCATCCTGAATCTGTTTATTCAATAATTGATGAAGCGCCAAATTAGTTGTTTATCAAACGCTTATTTACATCGCTGTGATGGCGTTTGTAAACAAGTAGACATCTCAGTGAGACAAGTGATGGATTTGTAGTGTTGAAGTATATGTTATAAATTTGGAAAATGTAGCAAGTTTTTTCTTAGGTCGTGGAAAACATGTTTTTGAGTAGAAATGTGTAATTTGTCTGCATGCGTATGCGACGTTCATGTGTATACTAAGGACGTCAAAAGAATAAGAGGTGTGCAGTTTGAGTGTGACCTAGATTTCAGCGCTTATATTTAGGAACATTTCTATTTATAAGTCACTCGATGCAACGTGCACATACTCTTCTACTTGGTACTCTCCGCGCAAGCATTTACCGGTTAATGGATTGCATAGAAACGTACGAATTAATAAAGCTGCTTTGTGAAACTGATAAGAGATACAATTTGTCAATACGTTTCTCGATTTTTTCTTTGGGCTTCGATCCTGTAATTTTTATACAAAGAACAAAAAAATCAGTTCTTCTTGTTGAAAGAAATTGCATAATTTTGTTGGCATGATTGATTTAAATAAGGGCATTTGTTAAAGATAAATCGGTCTCATGATGACATGCAAGGTAACGCAAGATGCAATACGAAGTATTATATTCCATCGAACGAAATTCGTGGAAAAAAGGGATATCTCTAATGCATGGTGATTGAACACTATATTATAAATATGTACACTATTGCGCATAGCTAGGGACGCATACTTTTCATACACTTTATGCGATGCACCAAACGCTACAGTGACACGTCTGGTGTACGGTTTCCATAATATACACTCGTATGTAATATATACAATATCAAGATTTACTGACATTAGATAGCAACACGAGAGGATTGATTGAGCTGAACTTACGATAGTCGCACGAATATTCGTCTCCATCGATGAACAAGTTAGGAATATTCAGATAGCTGAAGTAAGAGGCATCTCGGTTACCGGTCGGAGTGACTCCTCTGCTCGACATTTTGACATTGGCTTGCGGTTTAAGAATGTATGTATGTATGTATGTATGTATGTATGTATGATGATTGATAGTGACGATAATGAGGTGTGTGACAGAAAAATTTGAGAGCTCTACAAGTCGAAAAACTTTTTCCTCGTGGCTGCAAATATCTAGAAAGCTCACGTGACGGCAATCCGTGCACTGATAGAACCCGTGCAATTACTGCTCCTCTTGGATGATACAACGACGGCGCGGGTGATAACGATGCTATATTTAATTACGATGACAATGCCAATGCGCAGACGTGATGGGAGGAGATGAAACAGTACACCTATAATATTACAATCCTCCGGTCGGAATGCCACACTCGAGCGAACGGTACTTATATGTATAACGATTTTCCCGATGCGTCCCGGCAAACGGAGCTTTACAAAGTACGACGACGACCGCGCCCAGGCCCGCACCCGCGACAGAAACCAAGTAACGGCGGACGTGCTACTGAACTGATGCGCTCGTCAGTGTTCGGTTGTCTAGTTTCTATTATGAGGTGGAGGAGACGAAGAAGAAGATGCTCCTAGCAAAGCACAGGCAAGAAAACAGGCAGACAGCACGACGATCGGGCAGACGAGCACAAGAGTTATTGCTGCGGGCAACCTCGCCTCGCCTCTCTTTGTCTTCGTGTTTATAAGACTTATAAGTAGACTTTTGTCGTCACAGTCGCGTGAGCCAAAATGACAGTCCTCTTACCATACCTCTCGCTCTCTCGCTCACTTTATACTTTTCTTTCTTTCAACGTGTGTCCGTCGTGCTGCTTTTTGCCAGCTCATGCAAAAATATGACTCCCCCTCACCGTCCCAATTGGCCAATGCTGCAGCTGTAACGTACTCTATAGTTACATATGATGATGCCCAACGTCAGATTCGAGCTTCACTGCATATGGATGTGTTTACATATATAAGTACTAACCGGCTTCCTTCGTCGCTAGCACGTGCTGCTGACAAGCGTCCCAGCAAAAATCGTCCTCCGCCTCGCGGATCCTCCCTGGTAGGAATTTGTCCATCTCGGTTATCCAGACTCTCAGCTCGATCCCACGCTCGGTTTTATCTAACTGTGCACGTCTCGTATAATAGGGTACTCGCCAACGGAGACGACGTTCCCCGCGAGTATACAAAGCTATGTTTGTCGCAAGATTTGCTGATGCGCTCATTATACTTGGAACTCAAATCTGCCGGCTAGCGGCGAATCCCGCGAATAGTAGAGTTATTGTGTCTCTCTATGCTCTTATATCTGTATGCCCGTGTAGTATATATGCGTCATTGTGTGTACATACAATTATATATGTGCATGCATGCATAAATATACGTATATTACGCACAATAGTGTATTGTAGGTATCTGATTTCCGAAGGAATCGGTATTGGAAAATTCGAGGGAGCCGTGCTATTTCAGACTTTGCGGAAGAGAAAAGATGCCGAGTGTGACTTGGATCGTTAAACCTCACGGCCAACACCGCCGGCGTCGTCATTATTATTATTATTATTATCATTATTATTCTACGTATTACCGTTGGGTCGTCGTCGTCTCTCTATCTGTGTGAATTTCGGATCAGTGAGATCGAATGGATCAACGAGAGAAATCGTTTGATAAAATACTGTTACCCGTCGCGTGTGCATTGTAGATATATAATATATACGTTCATACGTGTATATCCAAGTACTATTAGATAAATATCGTGGTTTGTTAAAAGATCATATTTAAAGGGATGTATTAGGCGTCTTTGCACGTAGGGTACAATTATTAGCAGTTCCAGCAAACACAATCGAACTTACGGTGGCTCTGATCCGTTTGGTTGCAAGGTGTTGTTGAACTGTCGCCGTCTCCTCCATCTGCCTCCAGGTCGTAATACACGTTCCCGTTCCCGTTCGGCGTATCCTTTACAATATTCATGCTAACCGCAGACTCGCTCATTATTCTGAAACATCGATAGAAACATTTATGCCTCGTTCCTCTGTGAATAATCATTTGATGGCGGTATGCATATAGGTGTGCGTGTATCTGTACGAGTTCTCGTTTAATTTTTCGTATTTTTTAGACGCCTCATCGTTTCTCCCCGAAAATATCTTCAATTATTGAACAAAGTATTTTTATATGTGGACCTATATCTTACTGAGAATCTCAGACCCGTGCCAACGATTGATTTTCGGAGCGCGTTGCGCTAGTACCAAATGTTATATTAATGTTAACTAAAAAAGTGTTTTGTCATAAATTAATGTATTATTCTGGAAAGTGAAGATAATACAATTGCACATGGTGACAAATTTTAATTTTGCTATGGACTATATAGGGGTACGTATCCCAATTATGGCCCCTTTAAGTTACATTTACGACTAATTTTATTGTGTAAGTATAATAAGCGATGTTCGATAGAATTATAACTTGTACAGTAACGTAATGATACTATCAACCTTTTTCTAAAGTATGAATTTTTTTTTCAACAAAAAGTTGTGCTGTCTATTGATTATATTGACAAATAAAAAAAATTTGTTAGTCTCCATTATAAACCCTCGTGAATAACTTTGAACCAAAATTTTTGGCCCCTCTAAAAATATATTCAAAACAAAATTCTTGGTGCTATTATTTCTTTGAAACTCTCCTGTAACTCTGAAGTAATTTGTTGAATGGATTACTTCTTTCGTTTTTTCATACAGCCTTTTAAAAGTATACCTTCTCGCAGCTTCCTACGAGAAGCGATGGATAGACAAAAGCGACAAAAGTATAGCACAGCTCTTTAATGTATTATTTCAATGATCTAATATTGTTCAAATGCTGTATACAACCCAAGTAACAATCAGAAAGTTAATTTATTCTTCTATTAAATCACTTGTTTAAATTATCAATAATTTCGTTACGGTGGGGCTACAATAGCTACCCTAGCTATCTGCTAATTTTTACAAGGTACATAGTAACGTTTGTCATAATGGTACATTCTACGTATTCACTATTCTTATAAATATATTTATTTTTGTTGGACGATCATTATTATTCTGCTCGAGCAATGTACGTATATAGTGTAGCTGGTGTGAATAAACAAAAATAATCGAAACAACAAGTGGTGCAGCGGCGCAACTACTACGACGAAGCTCGTATTGATCTCCAGTTTTGGGGGCTCGAAAAATTAAAGCAAACAACCCGTTGTTTCTCGTTGCAACTCCCTTATAGGTATGAGTACATACTGTTGCAATACTCAATCTTCCTAACAATAATACATGACGCACTCTCGGCTATGTTTTTCTTCTGAATTTCGACGTACGCGTTATACGCAATGGTAGTATCGATTTGTTTGCGTATACTTTTAAAACATGTAGCAACAAAAGAATGTGATAAAAAAAGGTAATACAGTTTTATCTATTGTACACTTATGCGTATCAGACTAACAAATAAATAAAAAACAGTGGTATCGTCGTTTGGGTATCGTAATTTTAACAGGATGCGTTCCATTGTCGCGTGCATGATTCATAATTTTACAACCATTTTTTTTGTGTTTAATTTTCGGACACTTGAATAGAGATGTGCGGACTATTAATTTTGTTTCTAGATTTTCCCACGGCGACTATAATCACAATTATGCACATACAACATGAGTAGTGGCAGTAGTAAAAAGCACGGGGACATAAAACGCGTGCGATCGAACGTATAATGTATGTAAGGTGTTGTTGCGAGCTGCTGACATTATAGTTTACCGAGCGTTTTCACGAATAGGAACAGAGCAGGGAGGTTATGGAAAATAATGACTTACCTGTATTTTTAGCGAATATACAGCGATGCTGGCTTCCAATACTTATCGGGCGCAGAGTGCAAGTATATACTTATAGGCACTACCGTATGTATAATGACAGTATAGCAGCAAAAGTTCAGCGGCAAATTTACGAAACAAAGCGCAACAGAGGAAAGAACGAGCGGCGCTCCGGACAGGAGGAGTAATAGATAAGAGGACCGCGGGTACAGCGATAACGCAGAAAAATAGAGGCCGGAGTTTGGAATTGATTTTTGGAATGATAATTATAATACGACGCGTGGGACGCGAGCGAACAGAGGGTGCCTGCGGCCGCGCTAATGTAAAAGCGTCGTACGCGCCGCGGTCAGGGGGCTGCTTCCATACAGGAGTCGCAAGTGAAGTATAAACTGCTCTTCCTCAGCTGTATATAGCCCCGACGACGTAGGTACTACTTACTTATGAGACGGCCCGCACTACTTTCCGAGCGAAAGTGCTTAAAAGGCGCGCGCGCGTCAGGCGTTATAATACTACTCAATGCTGCAGCTGCTGGAGATTATACTTGCGGTATTTGTACGGAGGGAGTAGAAGTGGTATGTATACGTATTATATACTAACTATGGACGATTCGGTCGAACGGGAGAAGAAGAAGCGGAGTGAATAGCAGTAGTAACAGTATTGGAACACTGCGTGGGAGTGTTGCTATCGTCGTACTTAGTAGCAGCTGCTGCTGCTGCTGCTGCTGCTGGAGCTTCTCGTGGGCTCGATCAGCTGCTTCTCCTGCATGCCGCTCGCTGATGCTGGACAATATATTCTGTATATTATTACCCTCGCTACATTACTTATTGCTACTCGGCAAGCTCGTCCTGCATCAGGATGGACGTGCAGTCCGTATTTTCACTTACAACGATCGGCAATGCCGTATATAGTATCTATATCGTGAGTTAATGAATTATAGTGCCCACGTGTGATCGCAGTAGAATAATGTAACTTACATATAGAACTTGAAATATTAATCATCCGATGAGTACACGCGCGACCCCGTAATATACCAACGCGCGAACGCGACGTTACTGAACGTTTTCACGCCAATACTTGTAAGCACTGCGTATCATCGCGATATCGTATCGGCTTATACATAGTAGTACTTATAATATATGATATACATATACGCGTATCGGATTCAATGCATCAACACTATCTAGACTCTGGAGTTGTGGAAACTCGATCCACCGTCTGACCCTACTATGATAAATTATAATTATCGTTGTCCGCGTATAAGAGCGTTGCTTGCCAGCTGCTAATAAGAATACAATGAACTGCAGTTGGTAGCTAGCTTAGCTAGGTATACCCGCTCATTTATACGCACATTACCCGCTCGCACGCTCGAGTAGGTAATACACTATAGATATATACTACTCATACATTTATGTTGAACAGTTGTCTGTGGTTTTTTCAACCGAGGTTCAAGTCGAGTAAAATATATACTCCGTTACAACTTCACGCCAACTGGCTATATTTTCATCTACAATAATTTCACAGTAGTATGATACATATGTGCAAGTGCAGGCTGCAACAGCTAATATTTTCTTATTCTATTTGAGCTATAACGTCATGTCCAACGTCACTATTAATCTGACACTTCTTACACTATTTATAAATATATTCTAGCACAAGAGATATCAAGATTTTTAAACTCAACAAACAATTCGACAGTCACTGAACGGATCCGAATGACAATTACACTGGACGATTAATTGAAATCAAAATCGCTCTCGCTGTTGGAGAGCTTTCTCTCGATCAGGCTGTCCGAGTCGGAGTCGAGGATCGACTTGATCGGGTCCTTCTTCTTCTTCTTGCTCGCGGCGATCCTCTGCTCGCGCGAGCTGCTGTCCGAACGGTCCTCCTGTTGCTGTTTCTTCTGTTTCAGCTTCTGTTGAGCAGTCGTACCACCGGCTTCCTGTCCCCTCGGACTTGGTTTCAGCTGATCCCCCGCCCTGACCCTGTTCGCCTGGCCAGCCGTCGATCCTTCTGGCCTCCTGTTCCCGTCTAGGGTCTGCTGTTTCTGCAGCTGCGGTTTCTGCTTCAGTTTCAGGGAAACTGCTCCGCTAACGGCCTTCAGTCGAGCTTCCACCCTCGGACTTGGTTTTGGCTGCTCTGCTGACCCACTACTGTCTGACTGACCAGCCACGTTTCCTTCGACCTTTTTGTTTCCGTTGTCCGAAGTCTGTTGCTGCTTCTGCTGAGCCACTGCTCCACCGGCGATATCCTGCGCAACTTCTACTTTTGGACTTGGTTGTACCTGCTCAGCTGACCCACTAGTATCTGCCTGATTGTCGGAAACGTCCCCTTCGGGCTTTTTGTTCCCGTTATCTGAGGCCTCTCGCTGTTCTTGCTGGGCTCCTGCAACGCCAACGTCGACCTGTTGAGCTTCCACCCTCGGACTCGGTTGTTCTACTTCTCCACTACCTTCTGCCTGATCAGACACATCCTCTTCGAGTTTTTTGTTCTCGTTGCTTAGAGTTTGTTCCTGATTCTGCTGGTCCATTGATCCACCAACGACGTCCTGACTAACTTCCAGACTTGGTTTTAGTTGCTCAGTAATTGTCTTATCCGCCTGCCCAGACCCGTTCCCTTCGAGCTCTTTGTTCCCGTTGTCTAAACTCTCTTGCTGTTTTTCCTGGGAAACTACTTCACCAACGACGTCCTGAATAACTTCCATACTTTGCTTTAGGTGCTCATCCAGCAGCCCACTGACATCTGCCTTATCATTTACATCCTCTTGAAGTCTTTTGTTCTCCTCGTCGTCTAAGGTCTGTTGGCGCTGATCATCCGATTCCTCATCTTCAGGCAACTGTTCCGGCTGCTGTTCTTCTTGATACTCATGTCCATCCAAGCTTTGGGCCTGCTGCTGATCGTATCCCGAGGCAGTGTACTGTACCTCCGTGGCCGCGTACTGCTCGTCCCCGTACTGTTGAATCAACAAGTCATCTCCTGCCTTTTGACGTTGCTGTTCTGGCTCTTCCAATTTATCGCTGTGATCATCCACGTATAGATGTGCCTGACTGGGGTCGTTCGCGCAGTCCTTTAGCTGGTCGATCAGCTCGAGTTGACTGTCAGCCGGATGCGGGACAGGGGCCTGCTGTGGTGACTTCTGCCGATAGAGGTAATGGCTGTTTGCATCGAGCACGCGGTCACTCTGTTGCTCGTCCTCCGCAAGCTCGACCTCTTCTATGGCCTCCAGCTTAGTTCTGGGCCTGCCCAGTATACTGGCACGCATCTGCAACTCCTTAAGCTTCTGCTCCTCCTGCTGCCGATCCTCGTGATCGTCGGGCATCCACGAGTCTATATCAACTGATTCGTCGTAGTCGTCCTCGATCCCGTCGCACTCCAGGTGCTCCCGAGCTTCATCCTCGTCGTCATCCTCATCATAAGCGCCGTAGCCCTTCCCCGTTGTAGCAGCAGGAGTCACCGATGCCCCGTTGCCACAGATAGCAGGCCTCAGCTCTCCCAGGAGGTCGGTGTCGCTCCTGATCTTGGCTCCCTGCCCCGGAACCGCGAGCGCCCCGTCGTTGTCCGCATGCAGTCGCCGGATAGCGCCGATGTAGCTGTCCAGGTCCGGCTGCAGCGGTTCGTCGTTGGTCAGCCTATTCGTGGACATAAGGCTCCCAAGGCCAGCCAAGAAGGCCGCGTCGCTCTCCTGCTGCTGCCGCTGCCTATCGCTACTGGTGGGGAGGCCCAGATACTTCCAGGCCGGTGCTGCAGCAACGCTGGACTGACTCGGCAAAGAATTGCAGGGCTCCTGCCGAACTCCGCCACCGATATCCGGCGCTGCCGGGACGCGAGGCTGCAGGGCCGCCTGGGAGCTCGGAAGCCGATACTGTCGGGGGAAGTTTTGGAGGCTGGTCTTCTCCTCCTGCTCTGGCACGCTCCTGCTCGGCATGATCGCAAAGGGCGTATCAAAGGCCGGTCTTTTGTGGTGGGTTTCGATTCTGGGGGGCCTAAAGACCCCCACGGTTACGGTGCTCCCCCTGGCAGCCTCGTTCCCGTAGACTCGCATCAGGTAGGCCTCGTAGTGTTTCTGAAACGATGAGTCATTATATTGCAGGGTTTATCTGACCGAACGTGTGTACGGTTTTGCAAATGGTATCGTGCAGGTACAAAGTATAAGCATTGTATACCCACTCTCAGTACGTTGAGGCGATCGGTCTTGGCGCTCATCAGGGCCAGACTGCTGTCGACCTTCTCGAGACTGCCCAGCAGCCTGTTGTTCCGTTCGTCCCTCACTTTTTGCTCCTCGAGGAACTCCACGTAGCAGATTCGCAGTCTGTTGATGCAGCTCTGGTGTCTGGAAGCGTTGTGTACTTATAAGTACTTTTTAATTCATGAGTTCATGAAATCAATTATGCGTATAATATTTCAGAATGTTTAGGAAGAAACAAAAAAATTTGTAAGTGGTTGCACGTAGAACAACTACTTATTTCTTTCGTTCTGAATTGTAAAAGTATTAATAGCCGAGATATTACACCGATTCTATGAAGCTCTTGAAAAGTTGTCATTAGAGTCACGAAAATCTTACTTAGTTTCGTGTCTAACTGCGCGATCGATAGGGCACAAGAGATATATTATACTTGTACTTAGTTCGACGAAATCCACGATGAGACGTGAATTCATGCATGTATTTATACAATAAATCCGTATCTGTCGAATATATTATGCCCCCAAGGAGGAATCGAATCATACAAACGTTCATTGAAAATGCGTACCTGATGCGCGAGTCCTGTACCAAGAAGTTGAATCTCTCCTCCAGTCTAATTCTTTCCTCTTCGCTGTAGGAACGACATGAAATTCGTAAATTGTACGAACAAAAATTGTTTTCCAGTGCGAATCGTTTTCCGTTTTACCCGAGGTAAAAAAATATAATGCGAACAATCGCAGCAAGTCTCACCTTTTTCGCAACTTTTCCTGGAGGTCCAGCATCTTTTTGTAGTAGTTCTGCTGGGCATCGTTGTAGGCTTGCATAATGCGCGTCAGCCCGCGGTGATATTGCGTAGCCTGGTGTTTATCGAGCAACTTTCTGACGAGTGGCAGGCGAGCATAATAAAATTACACTCAACGCAGCCCAACAGATCGGTCGGTTGTCCGAAGGTGATTCGAGAGAGCTAGCGGGCAGAAGAACTAGCTGCGAGATCGAGGACGTTGGGGGATCGAGGGGAACATCGGGGCCAACTGCCGTCGCATGCGACATCGTCGTAACGGTTTGGCTGTAGCAAACTCTGCTGCTCGTTCCAGCTCGGGTATAGGTACCACCCTGTGTTTTTTCTACCCCTTCTCTGCTACCCTGACGTTTGCCTAGCGACTGGCGCGACAACAACGAGTGCCTATATTATTCCTATACGCCGAACGCCGCTTGTAACTCCCAATTTGCGCACCTGCTGTCGTACTTATTTGCTTCCAGTTGTACTTACCCTGCTACCTTGTGTTTTGTACTCGAATGTAACGGAAACTACGTAAGAAAATGCCTCCTCATTTTGTAATGTTGAAGTACTCGCGTAATTGTTGTCCTTGTTTTTGGCGCGATTTATCGACAATCGAGAGACTTTTATAGTCTGCCCTAATGAAAAAAGGTGACCACACAAATTGGGAATCTAATATCCGATGAGGACGGACCGGGTTGTACCGTGTATGAGTATAGGTACTTGAGTATAATGACATATGAGTAACAAATCTTAAAAAGCTTATATCTGCTTGTATTCAAATTTTTTGGGTGGAATCATTTTTCTGCCACATCTTGATGTTTCGAATCCATCAAATTTCATTAAAAAGAACCATTTCACCAGCGCTAAAACTGCAAAATGCCAAAAAAGTTTGCTCCTCTCGTGTGACTTTTTCAGTTGGCGTTTTAGATCACGGAAAGTTCAAAAAATCTTTGGACCAGTTTTTTTACTATTACAAAAAGTTGGAGTTTTAATCATTTCGCCTCAAATAAACAATTGTAGATCCAAACAAAATACCCTTATTGCTACTATTTCTTCAGAATGTCGGCATTCTCTAAAAATCAAAATGAACTTCAGAAATTATGAAAAAAATAGTAGTTTTTGTCACAAATGTTAATTTCCCCAGGGCCCAGGGCCCGCACATATTTTCCCATTTGAGTAACAAATCGATATTTCGAAACAAAGTTACAAATGCAAAAGTTTTAAAAGTCGATAAATAAAAATAATATAAAATATCTGGTATTATTTTAAGACAATTATAAAACATTTGTAGGAATGAAGTTTAGTCATTTATAACTGTCCACAATATGTACTGGTGAAAAATTAAGCATGTGCCTTACATGCTACAGTTGGTTTCCAAAAACTTATTACTTTTATTTGTCCCAGATTGTTGATTAATCATTCATATGTGAAATTCATTATTTTGTTAAAGATTTTTATTCAATTAGTTTTATCAACAGGAGGAGGTCATATTAAAAAATTATATAAGAAATACATTCAAATTTTATTGGATATACTTAAATTATCAAGTATACAAAAAGTAATATAAAAGTTCTACGCTTAATAACTAGGTACAATTGAATTAATTAATAATATTATAATTAAGTTTTTCTTGTTACACGAAAAATCGAAGAAAATTCTATTTGGAGAGTTGATTTACTGCTTCTTGTAAATTGCATGCAAGTGATGACTTAGATCTGGCGTTTTCTCTGTAGCCATGTGAAGAATTTGATGCAGCTCATCTCCCACCAATTTGAATTCACGTTTTATCTGGCAAATGAAAATTTCAATTTTATTTAAAGAATCTTCATTGATTTCTCAGAAATCTTGTATAAACCCTAAACATTGATAGATAAAGCAAGTAGGTACAGATCCATATTTTATGTTGAGCTCAGGTCTCTACATGAATTATGTACTATTATATACGTACAATATTTTTAGTACATCAGTAATAAATCACAATCACCTCTAAAACAGCCGGAGCTTTATACTGTCCGGTTTTCCTTGAAATGCTAGTACTATTGAGGACTATTTCGTGATCAGATACGCTTCCTTCTTCGATGGTGCACAATCCAAAATTGTGAGTCAAGAAAAATGTTACGTCATTCGTGTTTGGAGTAATTTTAAGGAAACCAACTTCCCGGTGCATGGGACGTTTTTCGACAGGGTGCCAGCTTTGAGCGGTATAATTGAGCATGGGCTGGCCGATCGATGAAAAGTTTATTTCCTCATGATATTCAAACGGTTTAATTGTTGGAAAGTGTCCAGCAGCAAGTTTTTCCGTGCGCCACGTTCCTTCCAACCAACCAAGTGGTTTTAAGGCAGCATGCATCGGCAGTTGATTATTCATTTCACTGAATTTTATTTCCTAATACCAAAAATATAAAAAATCGGGACCAGTTTGTTGAAAATGGTTAAAAACAAAAATTATAATTAATGAACGTTGCTGTACCGAACGCCAAGTACTTTATACACACGGACTAAAAGCCAGTAATATTTACATTTAACATGTAAGTGTATTGATGAATAAATTGATTAAAGTAGCAGATGATTTTTCGTTTGTACTTTTTTGTTCATGAATGTATAATTAAAGAAGAAATAATAGGGTATGTTCTTACAGGAACATTTTAAATGCAAACATGATATATATTTATGTTAATGAAAAAGTAGTAGCCCTGAATGGAGTATCAATAACATCAGTATTCAGTATTAATACTACTTATGCTCCAGGCCATATTACTTACTCTTCAGTACACAACAGTCCAAATATGTAGAGATAAACAGAATCCTCATTGAGCATTTTAGTAGCAGGTTAATCATATTTTATAACTTCAATATATTATTTAAAAATTTTATGATAAAAAACCAAGTTTTAGATGGACATTTTCATGAAATATACCAAATTAAAACAAAAACAACAAACAAATTTAAAAAACTATTTTTTTTTAAATTTTATTACCGATACAAAACAGGAATAATCAAGCTCAAGCTCGTTCTCAAGCGATAATTAAATTAAATTTAAAGAAAGTAAACAAGTGAAGCTTTTAGCAACAGCTTATTTTGATGTACAACATATTCGTAGTAGTTTTTGCACTCGTAAACAAAAATCACTAGCTTTAAAAGTAAAGAACCGGCTTTATCATTATTAAAATCAAATACATGCTGTTCTATAAAAATTTAAAATGTACATACATACGTGTGTAAGTAACGGTTAAAGGCTGTTGCATTGCTGCATTTACCAATTGCACGAGTAACAGAAAATTGGAATAGCATAGAGCTTCGCACCGATCACGAGTATCACGACCTGGTTTTGTTTACGTTAGAAATGCCCGACATAAGCTTTGTTTACGTTTCGCGTATGTGGCGAGGATGCGTTAGGCGACGGTGCTGCTGCTGCAGCTGCTGTGTCCCGGAAGACTTCTGCCGACATAGACGAGCAACTCCACGGAAAACTGTTAACATGGTATTATGACTTGATTTAATAATGAAATTTTCTTACGTGATGAATTACAAAAATTGTCATGTGATGAATAAAATTGTTTTCTTAAAAAATGTTGTATTTAAATCACATCATGAAACTCAGTTGGTCTAGGTTTAGTATTCGTCCGCACGATTTGAGAGTTTTTGTTTGTTTGTTTGTTTGTTTGATTTTAACATTGCAAAACTTTTTTTTCATAAATATCTAATATTTTCATATTTACACGATAGTTTTTCAGCAAATGACTGAAAATTTAAACAGAAAATTCTGTCATTTTACTACTAATATAGGGTGTCCCAATCCATCATGTGATGAAATTATGTCCTGTAATAATCAGTGGGGAGTGATTTGAAAATAATTTAAAATTAGGTGTTTCAAGATCTCTGACTAGTCTTATTTTATAATAAATAGCATATGATGAACAAAAAAGGTCGTGTTCCCCAAAACAGTCAATGAGGGAATTTTTTTGAATAATTTTGATACTGAAAAAAGGAATTATTTTCGTGAATGAGTGTTTTTTTATTAAGCTTTTTCAGCAAATCATGTGATATGAACATAAATTACGTATGCTCAAAAACTTTACAATAATATTCGTAAGAGCTGAAAAGATTTCATGGAAACAAGTCCCAGATTGATTATAAATTCTAAAAAATTGCCCCGATTTCGTCAATTTCCATCATATATATTTTTTATTTTAAATCCAAGAAAATGAATCATAACTTTAAATCTGGATATTTTTCCTCGCCCATTTCATAATATTACCAACAAATTAAGACCAGATCAAAATGCGCTCAACATTGAAATTTGTTGGTCTTTTGTGGAACCATTCATATGGAAATCATATATTATGTACATATATGAGAGTTCTTACAGTTATAAATGTAGATGCTCAATACGGAAACCGTATGTGTCGTACAGCGTACAATTAAACTGATGATAGATAAATTTATGAAAAAGTAACTCAATTGCATAGTTTGCATTATTACCATAAACAACAGTTTCGTATTTGTACGGCAATTTTTATTTTAAATATATGTGGTCGTAGCATAGCTCAGCGTAGTGATGTTTCGTTATGGCAACCTTACCTCCACGAAAATTTTCGAATTTCCAATCGACAGATATTGCCAAGGAAAATTTAACACCACTGCAAATCCTCTTACAATTAGGATTTCCTAAGCACAGAGCGTACGTAGACCAACAACTTTTAACGCATCAATTTAATTGTGCGATCTATTGTAATAATATCAATGTTTGTTAACGTTGTTTATTTTTATTTTATTCTTCAATTACATTTGTTTCTTGCATTGCAGAGAAAAAGCACTGGCAGCAACAGGCCACCGCAGTGTTCAGTTGGCTTCAGACTGGCTCTTGGCACATGTTACAGACCCAACTCTTGATGAGAAAGAACCCAGAGAATATGTACTCTATTTGTGTCCAACTGGCAAATTACATGAGCAGTTACAAAAGTTTTGGGTCAAAAGCAAAGAGTTGGAATGGAATGGAGCACACAATTTTATGCCCCACATAACACTTGTGCCGTCTTTCAAGGTACATATTATCATCATCATTATTATTATAATTATTGTTGTTATCTTTTTTATCATTACCATCGGCTTTATTTCGATAATAATATTACTCAGGTCTCAGATGAACCCTCAAAACAACTAGCTGATATTTTGGAAGCTCTGACTGTGAAGGATGACTGTCCAAATGCGATTAAATTGGAAACGTATGTCTCTCCAAACTTCATGGGGTTGTTTGTCAAAGATGAACAAGCCCAGTGGCTAAAATCCTTAGCAGCACAGTATGTAAATAAACTATCGAATATAGGAATCAGTGCTGAGCCAAACACAAAATCGTTGCACCTGTCGCTGGCATATAAATTTTCCGATTCTTTGTATGAACCTCTTAGCACAATGGTAAAAAAATTAGAGACAACCAAGGTTGTCAACTGGGAACTCAGGTTGTACTCAAAAGATCCTAGATCTTGTAATTTAAATGTACATAAAGTTATGCATGCCCATGTTCCTCGGAAAAACGACGAATTGGAATTGAGACCTGGGGATTACATTTATGTGCTAGATGAGGCATGCAGCACAACAGTGGATGGATGGGTCGATGGTATATCCTGGTTGACGGGGTTGTCTGGTTATTTTCCTCTGAATCACACTAAACGCACTTCAGAATCGGATGCCTGGACGTTGCATTCGACAGTACAAATCATAGAGAATAAAATAGAAAGTAAAGATATTATTATTCGTAAAACAAGAAATCCGCCTGTGATACTTTTTGATGATTCCATTGATACGCCAGACGGAGTAGCTGAGGACAATGAGCCAGTAATTGTGCAATTTTTGCTTCATCATACGTTTAGAAAACTATTGGAAATTTGTTTCTTTTCGCTATTACGCAAAATGTTTATAGTAGTGTTCTTCCGAAGATGTAAACCTAATAAAGTTGTTTGTCTTGTTTCAATTTTTCAGCTTGAAGGAGAAGAGGCAACAACAGCAACAACAGTAACAACAGCCAAACCAACAACGTCTCGTGAAATATTAATCTGTCGCCACGGAGAAAGGGTGGACTTTACGTTCGGCACGTGGATCCCGTACTGCTTCGAAGCGAACGGCTGCTACGTTCGCCGGGATCTGAACATGCCGATCAAAATTCCTCCAAGGAACATAAAAGATTTTCAAGACGACTGCCCACTGACGGCCCTAGGTGAACTACAAGCAAATTTGATCGGACAAGCGATGAAAGCGTCCAATGTGCACATAGACGTGGTGTTTGCTTCGCCCTCGCTGAGGTGCATACAGACCCTGTCACAGATACTGAAGGGCTTCGAGTCTGCAGATCTGTCCATCAAAGTCGAGCCCGGCCTCATGGAGTGGGTGGCCTGGTACCAGAACGGCCTACCGACGTGGATGAGCTCCGATGAGCTGTCCGCGGCTGGGTTCAACGTAGACAAAAGCTACAAGCCGATCGTCAGAGCGGACGAGCTTCCCCGGCGAGAAAGTGCCGCGCAATACTACGACAGGAGCTACGCTCTCATCCGGAGCATTATCGAGAGTACCGAGGGTAATATCCTAATAGTCGCCCATGCGATTTCCTTGGCGGCCTGTACGAGACAGTTGATAGGTGGCCAAGTGCCACAGATCACAGAAGTTACGCGTCTTGTGCAGCAGGTGCCATATTTGGCGTGTCTGATGGTCAAAGAGGGGCCCAACGGGTGGGTCCTGCTTCCGCCGCCTTTCCCGCCAATCACGCACAGTAGCAACAAACGATTCGACTGGAAAATCTTGACTTGATTAGTCTTTTTTTCTCTTTTTTCCTTCAACTATATGTCAATTATCAATGAAATTCTGTGCATCCTAGCAACAGATATAAATATACTAACTGGGGATTTTTAATCTCTATATGTATATATATATAATATACGAAGGTTTTGGATTTTTAAAACAGTGCCTGTCAAGTACCATCAGTTACTTGAAAAGCCCGAGCGTGCATTATTTCTTCAATGGTGGACTGGATATTTAAAAATTGGTACGATATGAGCTCACTAACACGATAACACATGGATGTATCTCCTTGACTAGTTGATATACTCAGTTATGTAGATAGAGTACGAAATATTTTTCATAAATATGTTACGCAAATTTCAAAAAAATGTTACAATCATGTGCTTCTTTAAAAAAATGGTTATCACTTACTTGTGAATGCACGCATGAAATGATGTGGTTGAAAATGTTGACTTTGACCAAAGAAAAGAAAAATAAATAAAACTCTGTCATGCACATTAGAGTATTTATTCGATAATGTTAACAAACTATGTTCATCAAAAACATCTCAATGATAATATATGATACAAAATTATCACACGCGTACAAAAATATACAACGATCATTGGAAAAAAAAAAAAAAAAACTATTCGAAAAGCCGACGCCCAGGACATTTTGGGAGACCTCCACCATCGCCTCCTTCTTCTCCTTCGCGCAAACGTGGCCTCCGTCCTTCAGCTTGGCGATCAGAGTATCGACGTCCGGGAGTATCGAGCCAGCCTGCCTCACCGGGGGATCCTCGACCGACAGTATTTTCACCCTCGGCGAAACGTCGACGCCCAGGTCCTTGGGGGACACCTTCTTCATCGGCTTCTTCTTGGCCTTCATGATGTTCGGCAACGTTGCGTACCGCGGCTCGTTCAGGCGCAAATCGGCGCTCATCACGGCCGGCGTCTTCACTTTGATCACCTCCAAGCCACCGTCGATCTCCCGGGTCACCGTCAACTCCCCCTGGCCGTGTTGTATCTGCGCAGGAGGGCGTAGGGGGGGGGGGGACGGGACAAAAACGATCAGTTGGGTTGGAACAATCAGTATCAGGCGCATTATTACCTTGCTGCAAAACGTCGCGGTCGGCCAGCCGAGGAGGCCCCCCGTCATCTGGGCGGTCTGGTTGCAGTCGTCGTCTATGGCCTGCTTGCCGACCAGGACCAGGTCGGCCTTCTCGTCCTGGGCGAGCTTGGCGAGGATCTTGGAGACGTGGATCGGCTGGAGCTGCTCGTACTCGGGGCCCGAGATCTCGACGTGTATGCCCCGGTCGGCGCCCATCGCCAGGGCCGTCCTGATGGTCTCCTGGGCCTGGGCCGGGCCGCAGCTCACGGCCACGATCTCGCTCGCGAGTTTCTGCTCCTTCATGCGCACCGCCTCCTCGATGGCGATCTCGTCGAACGGGTTCATCGAGTGCTTCACGCCATCCGTCACAACTCCCGATTTGTCGGGTTTCACGCGGATCTGCGGGGAAAAGAAAATAAGATTCAGCGAATCATCGTTGTGCCGAGCGCGCGGACAAGAGAGGAACATATTTTTTCTGTGATCGATAGGGAGATATCGGGCTAGTTATGGAGGCAGCTTGGAAATAATATCATCAACGCAACTTCGCCTGTACTTTCTGACGTACTATCTTGCGAGAATGAAGTGGATAAAGTATTTTACCTTGACGGCGTAATCGATGACACGCTTGACTCCGACGAGGACTCGAGCCATTTTTTTATTCGCAGTGGAGCCGAGTAGCGCAGCTTCCCAATAATTCTGCGGGCGCACTTGAGAGATCAAAGTCCAGCCGGAGGCGAATCCAATTGATTGGAATAGGCGAGTGTACTCTCTTGCGGTCGAAAGTTATCGAGATATTATAGTCGTTGCCTGCACCGAGTAAATGGGGCTCGGAAAGCTCCGTTAGGATGAAAGCTTTCGAAGGGCTTGCGGGATAGTTTTGCGAAGGACCGAGAATGGGATCGAGTGCAGATGAAATTCGGACGAGCCAGCGATCGCTCGATCTGCAGGGGAACAGCTTGCCAGTGACACTATACTGATACGTGCACGTAACAACTCTCATTGTAGAGAGAGAATGTCGCGGCGACTTTTATCAGCGGTTGATACGTAAGAGTATATACTTACTATCGTGAGAAATTTATTATTGTGTTGCATGTGGTTATACAAAGACGCATGAAATTTCGAAAATCGTGCTGGAGTCCATGATGGATCGGTTGGAAGAGCGAGGAATATACAGTGAGCTTGAAGCTCACTAGGGATATATCTTTTGCATATAACGTTATACCACCCTACACTGTACACCCAAAATTTGCCAACATAATTATATATTACATTGCCTGCGGAATATACTTTACTGTCATACGCTTTACGACACTCAAAGAAACAAATCAACGCTTCGTAGATACCTAAGCGGAAATAGTCTAGTTTGTACAATTATTCGTAATTATTTATAGAAAAAAAAGGTAACTAGTATAAACTAATAATAACAGTTGATAAAGTCCAGATTCGAGACTATATGATAATATGTATCGTTGATCCATCATATATGCTACAAGCAATACTTTATAACAGTTATTATCAGTTGTAAACTTTCTTTTTTTCGTGAAATCTGAATTGAAAAATATGGTTCAATTTCATCCTTAAGAAAATAATTTTCATTAATAATTAGTCATAATTTATACGAATTATTATCCGTAACCAAAAAATTTTATAGTAATTAATAACAATTGCAATAAAAATTACAAACTGTTCATAAAAGTTATTATCAGTTATTGTTATTTTTTTCTTTATTTGTCAGATATTTTTTTTTATGAAAATAAAAAAAAAAATTATAACTGATAATAACTAATAATAACAGTGATTACATTTTATTCTCAGTCTCGAATCTGGACTTTATAAATTTGTATTACCAGTTATTATTTTTTATTCGTTACTTACTCACTCAAATAATTTTCGCTTGGGTACTAGACATTTTTTCTCTTCTCGATCGTTACGCTCACGTTCTTATATATTACTTTTATGTCCTTGTCGCGAAATAAACAGACTGCGATCGAAAAGAAACTTTATGTTTTTAGATTTATTTCTGAGACGTGTGTATAATAGTACGTATTCAATAAAATATACTTCTTTAAATGCCAATATTTGACCAACTGTAGCCGTTTTTATGCTGCATAAAACTGTTTTTTATTTATTTCGCCAAAACTTGGAGATTTTCAATTTTTTATAAAATAATAACGCACGTATAAGTCTTCTCTAAAATAAGCAATATCGATATTTTGTCAACAAATTGTTTGGATGCGAGAATATAAAAAAAATTATAAGTTTCAATTTTGGTATCCCCCTTCTGTCAGGCACTTACAAATATGTTTTTCTTTTTTTTGTTTTTGTTTTTTTTCATGTGAAAATAAAATATACCTTAACTAAAAACGAGGTTACCGATGTATATGAAAAAAGCTCGATGGTCTATTCCTGAGTGTTAATCGACGCTTGACTAAAACCCAAAAGAGGTATTTGATCATTTTTTGTCGAAAAAAGCAGCTTTTTCGGAATGATTTTATATTCGTTGTAATAAATAGGCAGATAGCAAAAGTCACGAGAATTAAGGAGCTTGCATTGACCTACTGTAGCTTACCACTGAATGAACTTTAATAAATCCTCAAAGAAATTAGAAGGTTTTTACTCGCGACCGGTGTAGGTTAAGAATCATCCAATGCATGAATTACATCTGTAGATAGCAGTTTTATTGAATCGTCCAGAGAGAAAAATCGGAATACTTATCTTTCCGAATTAAAAGCTCTCCAGTATAGTTGTCATAATCTATTTCCCCTGGGCCCCCCTGCTCATGCATCAGTCTCTCCCCTCACTCCCCGCGCCACGCACCGATCAGCACCTCTCCGTCGGTGCAGCGAGAGTAGAGTGTGCGACACAAGCAGAGTGACTCAGTGACGTGACGTGGCCGTGCATGGACCATGAAGTGACGGCGTAGTCAAAATGCTCTTTTCGTGACTCAAAAAAAGTGCTCCAGCTGCTGCTATAGTTCGAATGCATCTCTTCGTCCAGCCGATCTCCTAGCAGAATCGCCGTTACTCCGAGCGACTCTGACAGCAGCTACTCGACAGCAGGTATGTCTGCACATCCGGATCGGTCCCTCTCTTAACCTCCTCGGCCTTTTAAACAGCAGGGGGGCTCTTGCTCCTTTTTAAAATATAATACACTTGCCCTTGGCGAAAACAATCTGCTTAATTATTTGGCTTCAACAATAACAACAGCAGCAGCAGCAATATGACCACCTACGAGGAGTTCATTCGACAGAACGAGGACAGGGATGGGGTGCGCTTCACCTGGAACGTCTGGCCGTCGTCTCGCGTCGATGCCACCAGATTGGTCGTGCCCCTGGGCACGCTCTACCAGCCGATCAAGGAGCGCTCCGATCTCCCGCCGATCCAGTATGACCCGGTGCTTTGCACCAGGTCCACTTGTCGGGCCATCTTGAATCCCCTCTGTCAAGTCGATTATCGGGCAAAGCTCTGGGTCTGCAATTTCTGCTTCCAGAGAAATCCGGTGAGTCTTTTCTTTCACGATTCTGTCCAACCAACCTTTTGTATTTTGTGTGCTAATGGTTAATTTTTTTGTTTACTGTCCGTAATATTTCCGAATTTTGTTTTTTGTTTTCTATAGTTTCCAGCTCAATACAGTGCCATCTCGGAGCAGCATCAACCAGCTGAATTGATACCAATGTTTTCAACTATCGAGTATACTATTATGGTGAGCTTGACCAATTAATTGCTCTAGTAGTTTCTATATTTGGCTAACAGTTTTCTTGAACTTTCGTTTGATTTTATGTTTTAGAGGGCACAGAGTTTACCACCGATATTTTTACTTGTTGTTGATACGTGCTTGGATGAAGAGGAGTTGACGGCATTAAAGGATTCGTTGCAAATGTCATTGTCCCTGTTGCCTCCCAATGCTCTGATCGGTCTCATAACATTTGGAAAAATGGTCCAAGTTCATGAGTTGGGCTGCGAGGGATGCAGCAAGAGTTATGTGTTCCGAGGTACAAAAGATCTACAGTCCAAACAAGTGCAAGATATGTTGGGAATAGGAAGACCAGTTCCTGGACAAAATCCCAATCAGAGAGGACCAACTGGACAACTCTTGCCACCAGCCAACAGATTCTTGCAGCCTGTGCACAAGTGTGACATGAGCTTGACAGATCTGTTGGGAGAGTTACAAAAAGATCCATGGCCTGTTGGGTCTGGAAAGCGCTCGCTTAGATCAACTGGAGTTGCTCTTGCAGTTGCCACAGGCTTGCTAGAAGCTAGCTATGCCAATACAGGAGCAAGGTAAAAAGAATTTTTTAAATAGTTTTGTGCTACTAGTACAATTCTTTTATTTTATTGTTGACAACATTTTTTGTTCTGCTTGTAACAAGGATAATGCTATTTGTGGGAGGTCCATGTTCTCAAGGTCCTGGACAAGTTGTCACTGATGATCTTAGACAACCCATTAGATCTCATCACGATATTCACAAAGATAATGCTAAACACATAAAAAAAGCAACAAAACACTATGATAGCTTGGCAACTCGGGCAGCTGCAAATGGACACATAATAGATATTTATTCTTGTGCTCTTGATCAAACTGGCCTGCTAGAGATGAGACAATGCTGCAATTCAACTGGAGGTCACATGGTCATGGGAGATTCCTTTAATTCGTCGCTTTTCAAGCAAACATTCCAACGTGTATTTGCCAAAGATCCTAAGGGTGATCTCAAAATGGCTTTTAATGCAACTTTAGAAGTTAAAACTTCTCGTGAACTGAAAGTATCCGGTGCCATAGGCCCCTGTGTGTCTCTAAATGTTAAAGGACCTAGCGTTGGAGAACAAGAAATTGGTTTGAGTGGCACTTGTCAATGGAAATTCTGTTCTCTTACACCTTCAACGACAACTGCATTATTCTTCGAAGTTGTTAATCAGCAAGCAGCTCCCATCCCTCAAGGAGGCCGAGGTTGTATACAATTCATCACTCAATACCAACATAGTAGTGGTCAACGAAGAATTCGAGTCACAACTGTAGCCAGAAAGTACGAAAAAAATTTTGTGTGATGCAAAAAATATGACTTGAAATTAGTACACATATAATTGCCCTGTAACAATAAAATACATTTTTAAGTCTTTGAAATTTACAGTTGGGCAGATGCTTCCTCCTCTATACATCATATTGCTGCTGGATTTGATCAAGAGGCAGCAGCAGTTTTAATGTCTCGACTTGCAGTATTTAGAGCCGAAAGTGAAGACGGTCCTGATGTTCTACGCTGGGTCGATAGAATGCTGATACGACTTGTACGTAACTACCAACACTTGTGCCATAATATCAAATTTAAAATTCTGAGACAAAATTAATTTTAATGCTCGAATCACAATGTTTCTTGCAGTGTCAGAAATTCGGTGAATACGTAAAGGATGATCCAAACAGTTTTAGGCTAGCAGAAAATTTTTCACTCTATCCACAATTTATGTATCATCTGCGTAGATCGCAGTTCCTTCAAGTTTTCAATAATTCGCCAGATGAAACTACTTTTTATAGACACATGTTAATGCGAGAAGATTTAACAAATTCGCTAATAATGGTTCAACCAACGTTGTTTAGCTATGGATTTAGTGGCCCACCAGAGCCGGTTTTGTTGGACACGTCATCTATACAGCCTGATAGAATTCTCTTGATGGACACCTTTTTCCAAATTCTCATTTTCCATGGAGAGGTATTTTGATAATATCACAGACACAATAATCTTCAGAAGGTTAATCCTTTTGAAATTATTTAACCAATAAAATGTTTTCCAGACAATAGCTCAATGGCGACAACTGAAATACCAAGATCGCCCAGAATATGAAAATTTCAGTCAGTTGTTGGCAGCCCCTGTAGCTGATGCTGATGATATATTGACGGAAAGATTCCCAGCTCCTAGATACATTGACACTGAACAAGGTGGTTCTCAAGCTAGGTTCCTTCTTAGCAAAGTCAACCCTAGTCAGACACACAACAACATGTATGCTTACGGAGCGGTAAGTTTTTCTTTTTTTGCACTTATTTTATTAAATAATTATAATTGTTCAGCATTCGCGAAAATTCATATAGATTATTTTCACTCATCATTATTTATGTTACAATGTGTTTATTTGATCCTGTGAACCAGGGAATGCCGATGTCCAACGGGGTTGGTTTTTTTTTAATTTTATGCTTGATTTTGATTTAATGCTTTCTCACTTTCAAATTGCATATGGTTAAAAAGGTTCCAATGTGTTCTTGGATTATTTTGTCACTAAAAATAATTACACAAAACTTTCATTTATTTTAAATAATAACATAAATGTAACTGGTGGTGAGACGATGTATTTTCCTCTAAATATTACAATGGTGTATGGTCTAATATAGTTGAAACAAATGATTGGGTAACTGACAGTTTTATTTGATTATGAAATTAATTTTTCATATCATTTTAGGAGAGCGGAGCTCCAGTACTGACAGATGATGTAAGTCTTCAAGTATTTATGGAACACTTAAAGAAACTTGCAGTGTCATCGACTGCTTGATGAATAAATTGAAAATCAATACAATACACATACACATATTCTATATTATTGTTGTACAAGATAAGAATTTTTATATTTTACATGTAAAGTGATGTGTATTCGCTGAGGGCTGTAAGGTTTGATTTGTTAATATTAATGCAACACAAAATACCTTTTGTAATAAAGAAAAAGTTTAGCAGTGCATGTAAATTATAAGTAAAATAAAAAGAGACATAATATTGCATACTTTATTATTTTCTTTTATTCCAAATAATTTCAAACTACAACCATTTCGAGCAGTCAAGTATTGCATAATTGCATCTATATTTGTTTATAATTTTCACCTTGGGGAACGCATGCTACCAAAGAACATGCACAAAAAATCTTAAATATAGTGTTTGCGCGTTGATTATCCTTTGTAACAATAGTAATATAAATACATATCTAACAGTTACAAGTAATAGACAATCAAGCTCACAGGTAACGTGCTTTGTAGAGAAGCTAGTGAGCAGTTTTAAAATACTTTAAGATCACTGACACAAATCCAACATTAACTATTACGATAAAAGCATTTAAAAATTTAAAAAATATCCACTTGCAATAAACAAAAATATATTAAGCTTTCAAAGTTTGAATTCCTAGAAAAATCTTAACTAAGAAATCTTATTGACATTTTTTGTTCAACATCAGTTCTTTCTAGAGCTTTGCAAAATTCTTCAAAATTTATCATGTTGTCTCCATCTTCATCAGCCTCGGAAAGAGTTCGCTCGGCAATACTTGTGAGCTGTTCTTCACTAAGGTACATATAACACAACGAAAATGTATGTATATCAATTTAGTTATTCATGTAAATCATATTATATAAAAATTTGCGCTTACCTAATATTAGCACCAACCATCATCTGTAATATGGCTAAAAGCTCATCTTTGGATATTAAATCATCGTTATCTAAATCATATATTTTGAAGGCAACTGCAATAGGGGAAAATTTTAATTTGTAAATATGGATGTTGTATTGTGACTTGAATTACATTGAAAAGTATTGTACTATAAAAAATCTTACATCGTAATTTTTCTTCTCTTGAGTTAAGTACATTCTGACAGTGTTTTTTTATTGGTCTAAAGTGCGCTAGAACTTGCATGAACTGGAGAAAATTTACTCTATCTGTGCTGCTCTCTTCAAAAAATGCATTAACGATTCTTTCACCCAAGGGGTTTATAGCTAACTCTGGAATTCTCAAAAAGTCTTCTCTGCTGAGGGTACCACAGTCTCCACGATCCAAGCTCGTAAAGCGACTGTATAGTCTCTGAATTTGATTGGAAGTAACTGAAATTTAAAAAAAATTTTTAACATCTCGACCAGTGCTACGTGGATCAAGTTATAGAATGGTATCAAAAAATAATAGCAAATGTAAAAAAAATGGAAAAAACAAATGATAAACTTACATCCAGTGACTTCTTGAATTTGTGCAATTTCTTCCTCACGAAGAAGCAAACTTGAATTGTTACCCATTTTACAAAATGTTGTATGTGCGTTTGACTAGCAAAATTTTCTTTATGATAAATAATCTTTACTTGTATCTTTAAGCTAAATTCTCTTATTCGATAAGTATAAGGTAACTAGGTACACATAGTCTTAGGAACGTGTGTGATTTTAAGTCAAATTTAGGGAATATGTTGGGAAGGGACAATTAAAAGAACAAGATTGAGATCCAGTCATAACAATAAGCACATTAACAGTGCAGTGCTGTGCACCACTGACCACTGATATCACATTAGTCACATAACATAAGTACTGAAAAAGCACTTGTTCTTGCTGTCATGCTGAAGGATTATCAATATATTGATATATGTGACACAGACGCACCTCAGAGCATGAGAGTAGATGTCTAGATGTCAGCAGAAAGCAGGAAAGCACAATATATATTATAATTATATGTATTTTTAGTATATATAACGTGTTATGTATGTATACACATCAGTACATATGTACATACGCATACATACAATGTGTGTGCGCGCGACCTTGCCGTTGGTCGATACGAACGATACGAGAGTGTTAACAGTTATAAATAGTAAACAATATACACATTTGCAGTTGGTATTTTTAAGTATATGTGTATGTGTGCATACTTTTGAAGTTATTTTTTACTTTCGGTAGTATTTTTTATCATGCATATTAATTATGTTTGTGTTCATGTGTGAGTTCACAAATATCCTCGGTTGTAATAATAAGGTACGTTACGTAACGAAAGAAATAAAAAAATTTGATCTTAACAGTAACTGGCGCAGTGTAGACACTGGATAGAAGTACCGGAATTGAGAACTCTTCGTGCATTGTAGGAACTTAAACGACTAAGCGAGAGAAAAACTGTAAACAAAAGTGATTGTGAACAACGACAATGATGGCGACTTTGGTTTATGTTCTGCTTGACTGTTGTCATAGTTAATAAAAGATTTGTGTAAAGCTATACTCCTTATGTGGTTGCCAGTTATTGTTTGTCCATCTACTAAGAGTGTATAGATATTTTTTAATTTTGAGCTGTGTTGTGGCAAGTGCCTTGTTAAATTTAAGCTCTACAAATATGAATAAGAAGTAAGTAAAAAGACATTCAATCCAATTAGATTTACTGTCAGATCTAATCATATAACATGAAATATAATATGCATGCATAGAGACGATAGTACATTAATTTGTATGGTTCATATTGATTTGTCATCTTGAATAAGTGCAATATTAAGTATGTAACTTGACTATTATAAATTTTAGAATTCCAAACGACTACGGCTGTACAGGTCAACTGAGGAAAACTAAAAAGAAAAACAAAAGAAGTTCAGGAACACACAACTATTGTTGTAATGATGACAGAAACAGAGACAAGGACAGAGACAGTTACGAGGCAAGCGAAGAAGAAGTGCCCCATGTAGGCCATGTGCCTGCAATGGAATATGCACCACCCATGTTTTGGCAGCAGCCACAGATGTCTCAACAAACCCAGCACCACTCGGCCCACAACGGACAGCGTCTCTTCACAGCAATGTCAGACCCATCTGTCTGTGGCTATTCTGCTGTCCCGGTCACTTATGCCATGGAGCCAGTTTCGCTGCCTCCAATGTATCGCCTGTATCATCAGCCAGTTGTCAAGCCAAATTACAGATTGTGCCGGGGCAGGCCACGATCGTCCGTGATGCGCATGCAAAGTGGACCACCCTGCGGCAGTGACACCTTGAGAAATGGATATTCAAGTCTTCAAGAGAGTAGCTGGGACCAGTCCATACCAATAGCTTATCAAAACGGGGATTATGCCAGTCTACCACCAAATGCCAATGTAGATAATAAGGATAACAGGCAAGAGCTGAGCTCAGAGCACAGGAGGTACTCCGACCCTGGTTTAGGCCCTGCTGATAATTTGCCTATCCATTCAAAGGATAACGATGACAGTGACAGTGCAGCCAGTAATAGTTCTATCACTACTATTGACAAGAGTAATAAATTGTTGTATACACTCTTTGAGCAGGTATTTCACAAATTTTTAATAATCGATATATACAGGATAACTGATTTCTTTAATCGATTTTTCTTTGACAGATGACAAAAATGAAGGAAACAAACAGTCAATTGTTCAAGGAAATGCATGAAGCCAAGTTAGATTTAGAGACTATTAAGACTGAGTTACAACAGATGAAACAAAACGTTTCGTGTGATTATCAACCGGGAATGTTATCTGGTAACTACGAAATATCATGAATATTACGCAATAAATAAATCATTACGGTAGATGTATTTAATTCTAACTCGTATCTGTTGTCTCATGATGCAGATGTAATTAGAGAAATCAGAGAAGCAAGTAAAATCCAGGAAGAGGCAATGTTTTCCAAAATGAAGCTTTTAATAAAGAATCAACAGTCTGAAAAATACGCAGAACTGAATCAATTAAAAGTAAGTAGAAAGCAACGGCTAGAAAAATTGATGGTTTTTTTTATTTTTCCGTAACGTTCACTAAAAGGACCAAGTATCTCCCTCTTCGTATTTAGACGCGCATTGAATGCGGCGGGATGTTAAAACGCTGTTTGATTAGAAAGAACGCTGGAGAGCTTCCAGGTGCGGGGCTAGCAGTGGTCTCTCAAACCATTTTTTTTTTCTCACAATACTTACTTCTGTTCTCATTGTTTGACTCACAAAGTACTGGAAAATTCATAGGGGGAAAAACTTGCGGGAAGGCTGACTGACTGACGGGGAGGGAGGGGAAGAGGAGAGGGGTCTACGGTATTGAATTTCAGGGGTAACATTTGAGGCTTGCATGAGGGCACTTAGCTTGGTTTCGAGTTTCAGTCATCGTGTTCAGCAGTGGCTATAGCAGCAACAGCATCATCAGGCTAATGGATAGCCGCCCAGCGTGAGGGAGGATCGGTCTAAACTGGCTCTACTTCTGTTTCAGAGTCAGCTAGAGCAAGTGAGAAGAGAAAGAGAGGAAGGCAAAGAGAGAATCACCAAGTTGGAAAAGGAGGTGGCCGCACTGAGGCTCGGGATGAAGTGAGTATACTACAGCTCTATTATACGATTAAATCGTTATCAGCAACGCCACCATCGATACCGATGTACCGTCATCACATCATTATTATTATCATTATTATTATTATTTTCATCATCATGATCATCATCACACTCATAATAATTATTCTTTTTCTTCTCTTCCTATTATTTTCAATGATAATTAAAAATAAATGCTATAATAATAATGACAGCGATGATCGTCATCGTTGTAATATATATATATGTATATCACATACAAATATGAATAATGTAGGCAACACGTATTGTGCACGCGGGAGTTTTGTCCCTACTATAAGTATATGCTTGGGGCTATACCTTCGCATCACTATAATATTGCACACCTTGTATATCTACCCATCACACCTTTAATTATACCAAACGAGCCAGCCAAAAACGTGTACACAAGCGCAGCAGCTACAACTACAGAGGGTTGCTAAGCATTGCTCTTTGGGATGTCGTTGCAGCAGCTGTTACAGCAGCAGCAGCAGCAGCAGCAGCAGCGGTGGCGGCGACGGCGTCATTACCATCGAATCCCGAGAAATCGTGGCTTTCGAGGAGGAGAACCTGGCCTTGCGCCGCGAGCTGCAGGAGGCGCTGGCCGCTAGGGCCGGGCGCGCGACGAAAGTATCGACCGGCACGACGACAATACCTACGATACCCACGACGACCGTGACAACGGCGACAACGACGACGACAACGACGACCGCCGCCAGCAAGTGCGTAACAAGTGCCGCTATCACTGCAGCTGATGCACCGAACTGGCCCGCCGTAGATTTCAACTTGTCGATTTGCGCGAGCACCCCCGAGCCATCCACTTCCGCCACCGCCACCAACACCATGGACTACCACTACTACCCTTCGCTGTCTCCGTCGCCAACGTCCCGGGGCTCCGAGGCCGCCGAGGAGACCACTGCCGTCCCGGACAGCCTCGCCACCTCCAGAGTCCTCACTGCACCTTCGCGCGCCACCTACACCACCGCCTACATTTAATTTATAGGTCCCGATGGGTCGCTAGCCCGCACCTCTTCCCATCAGTATATAACTCGCCTCTGTGACACCTATACTTGTGATTATTACCTCGCTTCGTATATATGCTTTGCTTGTTTTTCACTTTTCGCGCACTCGCTTGTTCTATTTATATACTTACTCATTGCCACCTCGCATGCTTCCACCACGTCTTTCCACCTGGTTTTTCCGGGTGGATCTCTCGCACCTTGCTCACGCACGCTACACGTCACTCGCTCCAATCATACTCTCTAATCCAGCACCGCTGCAGCTAAAAATTCACTTGGGAACATCTGCGTCTAATAAGCGGCCGACTTCTCAAACAGAGGGTCCCTCATTTGCGTTCAGTAATCAATGTTTTATCTTCCTCTGCTTACATCATGAGAGGTGAGGAAGGCAAAAAGCTTTCTTTGTCCCATACCGATCGCAGTCCGTGCATAAATGCTTGAACCCCGAAACATCTGTTTGATTGGTCTGGTTAAAAAGAAGCTTTGCCGGTGATCGTTTGAAAAAGGCTGACTGACAATATCCGAGGGCTGCTTTGCATGGCTTTATCGATCTTTGAAAGAATTAATCGATTCTCGGATGATAGTGCGATAAAAGTTGCTCAAACGGCAAGCTGATAAATACAAAAAAGTATATATGTGGTAACGCGGACGGTACGTGATTTAAGCATCAGAATGGATCGACTGGCAAGCATTCTGCACGAGAAGCCGAGCCATCAGGGCAGCAGCAGCTGCTGTCCCGAAGGCAGAGAGCGCCTACAGGCAAAGTTGATCCGCTCGACGCCTACTGGCAACAGCGTCCACGGCACCAGCACCATCACCACCAGCAGCAGCAGCAGCAGCAGCAGCAGCAGTAGTGACAACAGCCCCAACGGCAGTAGCGATAACGGTGACGACGACGACGACGACGACGGCGATGATGACGAGGACCACGAGGATGATGGTGTCGAGGCGATACAGCACAAACCTGCCGTGCTCGAGCGTAATCGGATGTTCCTCGTGTCCAGTGGTTACTGCGATAACAGCATTAATAACAGCATGGCAGCTCCTACCGCTGGCCCTGTCACTGATCTCTAAACTAACTCCAAAGGTTCTTCTTATTCTCTTGTGACCTTCCCAACTCGGTCCTCCTCACTTCTTTTCTCGCGTCTCTTTATTCGTTTCACGTAATCCATCCCATTTACTTCTTCGTCGTTTCGAAGATTACTCGTACACACACTTTAACTTATTACAACTTTAATTATTATAATATGCTATTTGTACATTTATATAATAAGCGTGCTCTCTTAGATCTATGACGATTCGTTGGAGCTCTCTTACCTATATTACGTCTTTAGGATTATACGTTACAATCGATATACGAAGAAACTTAATTTTCGACACTGTACAGATACGAATCATGGTAAACCAAAAAAATCTTCGAGGTAAAATTATCCAGCATATTTTTTCTTACAAGATTTCGTTAAGCGCATGCATTTATAACTCGTAATTTTGTTGATTTCTTTTTTAATTATCTCTAAGATCGCTTTTTATTTATTACCGCTGATGACGCGTGCAATCTTTTGAATCTCAAATTTGTACATAAAAACACTTTAAAATTATAATTCGATCTGCTTTCTTCGTAAACAATGCTACGTACCAATAATTAAATCGTATTGTTAGATATTAATTATAAATAAAATACGGTAAAGTTTTGCATGAGTATCAATATTTTTAGTATCGACAAAATTTTTATATTCATAAAGTGCTAAAATAATTAAAACGTATTAAATTTTGTATTTAACTACTGAAAAAACTATATAAAATAACCAAAAGTATTATCAAACTGGGATTCCTACTAATTATTACCTTTTGAAAAACTGAAATCGGCTTGATTTTTTGGCACGATCGCTGTAGAAAGTGCCCCATGTGCGCTGCAGAGCATACAAAACGTAATCGTTATTTGTAAATACGAAGAATTTTTTTCGCAGTGGTCTTCGGTCAGTCAAAATGAAAACTGTTCAGAATTTGAGCAAGTTGGTCCAGAAATTTTTTAATCCAATGGTTTTCATACAATTTATCGAAATATATGTGTTGTTCCGAGACAACAATATTCAAATGTTTAATAGTACTAAAATTAACAAAAATTTTACACCTCTAGAAAAAATTCAGATTACAAGGCCTTCTGGCATTCAAGCCTAGCAAATCCATGAACTCAGAAGAGTTACCATTCGGAGAAATGCGGCATACCAAAAAATGCTTATCAAAATACCACACTGTATATAAATACTGGTTTTGTTTTGAAAAATTAATTTGACAGATCAAACGAAAATTATTCCATGTGTTGATTATCGTCCCAACCGTGCCTTATAAGCAACATAATAATTCGTTGCATACGTAAAAATTAGGTAGTTTAGTAGTTGATTTTAATAGACTTGTTTATTACATCTTCAATAAAAAAAAAAACGTGATTATTTTGTAATCGCTGTGTCTAGAAAAACATATAATGATGATAGTTTTACTTATACTCTTATACCTATCACTTGTACCGTATTATAGCCATGGACAATTTTTTTTTAAACAAATTGTTATGGCTGAATTATATCACCGTTCCAATTACCCAAACTTTGCTGTCTCGTAAAAATTTGTTCATTTAATTATTGCAATCAGTTTTCTTGCGGCAGCAAAAAAGTAGCATAATTACAGATAGGAACTAGGAAACATAATATATTTGTATTTATTGATCACTTATTATAACTTTTAAGTAAATACAGAGATATTTTATAGCTTTTTCAGAGGACATGAAATTTGAATATATAAAAAGCAAACATCTGAAACGGTCGTTTTAAATTACTCTCATTTATGGCGATGCAACGAAATGTTGAATCTCATAGTTTCTCCGCTGTTTGAAAATACACATGTATCGATTTTTTTTTTTTTTTTTTTTTCAGTAACTGCATTTAATTTCACCTTCTGTAAACTTTATCGACATTCACCCGGCGCAATATATATATATATATATATATATATTTACCAAGCGTATAACTTAGTCGCGCGACGAAGAATCCCAAGGCGATTGAGATATTTTTCTAACTTATTTGTACATTGTAATTATAAATAATAAAACCTGAAGTTTATAGAATTTTAACAAACGCCTTTTATTCAACTCACCGGAAATGTGCGCGTGTGCGTATGTTGTTGTCGATACCAATTCAAGAAGAACACATTAAAAACGGCAAGCCCACCCCTCTACGAAGCGTGGCGCTAAAATTTAGTGAAAAGCGTTTTTTCGCCATCCGATTTCCATGGCAGATCGGAATCGGTAAAAAATCCATTGGTGATTTATTACACCGACTGCTGCGCGTGCGAGAGAGAGAGGACGAGCGCATCGGGTGGAGTGCATTTATTGGCGGTCCGTTATCTCGCGGCGGGAGTAAAAGAAGGGCTGCATAGTTCTTGGCGCCCGCCTCCAACGGCTCTGCTATGTACATATATATGCGTGTAATATTTAGAGGTCGGTGAGCTTTTACGACTGCGCGTACGGCGATAAAACCGGCCGTCTCGAGCATGAAACGGCCCGCCGCCCCGTACAGTATTATATTGTGTACTATAATACGGACTCACCTGCAGCACCCCGTATCCGTCCTGTATATTATATACGACTGTAGGTCGCATGTATATAGGTGCATTGTCAGTGCTTTGCCGATGTTTTAACGCTCGCTCGCCAGCGCCTGTGCACCCCAACACCTCTGTTCAAATACAGGGCGAATGGAAAATTATCAACCGGTTATTGGCGGGGCATTAAAAAATCCGTCGAAATATGCACGTGTGAAATTTATTTTCATGATCAGGAAAAATTCATCCGACCTGTAGGCGAGACCAACACCTTCCCTACTATATATTACACGCACGGGCTTGAGCTTGGGCGCCTCTCTGCCACTGTGCCGGCGGGGGCGGGTGCGAGCTTGCGATCGATAGCGCGCCTCTCCTTATGTTACTCTTTGCCGTCGCGCAGGGTCACGGGAGGGGAAAATAACTTTCTCGACGGCGTCCAATCGAGCTGAATCGCTGATTGAAACGGGGAGTTTTTTTTTTTATGCGGCCGATCGCACCACGGGCTCAGAAGAGCCGTTCGTCTATTGAATTCACACGTCCCGGGCAAAAAAAAGCGTGCGTGCGATATGTTTGTCTGAAAATATTTCGTCAAACATTTTGGATCGCGCTTTATTTTTCCAACGGTCGATGGAATAGCCATATCAATGGAATTAACGACATCAGTCTTTTAATCAGCGACTCGAATAAAGTCGTCACAAACTGAAAAAAGTGATGCCCAAGCCTTGTGGTTGTTTTCATCAGGAAACCGCGTCGAGTTAGAACCGCGAGTGCAGCTTTTCGTTTGCCCCTCGGAAAATTTATTTTGCTTCGTGTGCGACGGTGTTCCCTCTTTAACCTGAAATACATTCTTCCGTGGTCGAGTCGAAAAATAGCATTCTTTTTTTTTAAATTTTCCAACGGACATACTTATTTTTTTGTTCTTCCGATTTTCTCAGTCGCGCACTGGCTGCACTTTTACACCCTTTTTCTTCCTAATCAGAACAGCTGCGCACCGTTGGCGATTGCAGGGTTATATTATTTTTACTACCTGTTGTAAAATAATACACGATGAATTTTTTTGTTTTAGTTTTCACCACCTCGATCTCCTTGTTAATTTTCACATTCGTTGAGGAAGGAGAACCAAGCGCTTTAGGCTGTTTTGGGCATTTAGTCTACATGACTTTTTGTTTTGTTAGTGTTGTGCAGCTAATGAACAATTTTTCAGCTCTTGTCACGAACGAATATTTTACTTTCATACTGCATTTTTGTACTCTGCGTGATCCGAGAAAATTGTCGACGCGCAATATTTATAGAAAAAAACAAAAATCCAAAAACATAGAATGTCTGGCTTTGATGTAGTTTTTTGGTAAAGTTACAACGTATGTTGGGTATATAAAACAGAAGAGTAAATAAATAGTGAAAAATTCAGTCGATCCCAAGTAAAAGTAGTAGGTAAAAGTCGAGCTCTGTGTCATCGTGTTTGCTCAATCGATCATGCGCTCGCGATGGTGTTTCATAATGTAAAAATGATGAGTAAATATACATATAGTATAGGTACTGCAGAGAGCCGTGTAATGGCCAACGTCGTTAGGAAAGAAAAATCGTCGTACCACACAGCTGAAATTATATATCGACTGGCGTATCAATTAACTCCAGCAGGCTCGGTGTTATTTTCTTGACTCACGCTCCGTTGAAAGATTGTCAGTACAAAAGTTACGCATCCCCTTTGTCGTTCCGCGATTGCTCTGCAGCATAGCACCTTGGTCATCGGGAAAAAAAAAAATGATTTCTTCCGTGCCTCTGCTAGCCGTTCCATCTTAAAAATACGATGCGCATAATCGGAGATACAGAGGAAGAAGAAGAAGAACGGATCTAATCACATTTCCAAGTACCATTATATAGTACGCGCCTACATCTTTCACGGATGGAGATTCGAGGAAGTGGCGCGTTAGCGAGCGAAGCGAGGAATTCGTTCGAGAGAGAGAGATAAGACGAGGGCCGCGGATGTTACTCACGCGGGGCCAACCGACAGACTTTTTTAACGATGGTATATCTACGTGTTATTATTATTATTATTATTATAGGATAGCGTACGAGCGTACGAGCGGCGTATAACGTCGCCAATTGGGTAAAAATAATACAGGTCGGAGGTGTCCCACGCTGCACATATTGGTAAGTATTGGTGTACGCGAGTCTCGCGCCACTCGAGGGATGTGGTGTTTTTTTTTTGTTTTGCCCCGGGCCTGCTGGGATAGGCATCCAGAGATACAAGGGATAGGACACGGGGGGGAGAGAAAAGCCGGGG
>JAPYYV010003062.1:0-19125 GCA_030522625.1 Copidosoma aretas
AGGCTCGTCATTGGCATCTTCCCGGCCATCTTGGAAGAGTTTGTACCACTTGTAAACATTTTTTTTTACTCAGAACAGTTTCATCGTATGCCACTGTCAGCATTTAAAGTGTTTCGGAGCACTTTATTTTATTTTTTACACAAAATTTGATGCAAATCCTTTGATCCATATTTTTCTATAGCAAAAAATCGCCGAGCACGCAATATACTTATAACCTTTACGCCTCTCACAACCAAACAAAAAATGCTATACACTTAAAACTTGGTACAGATGTTCGGGAAGAGTGTACCAACATAAGAAAACCAAAAAATCGATAATCGAAAGTACGTTGCCCGCGAAATTTAATAAGTCACCTTACTTTTTGAACACACCTCGTATGTTTTCGTACGACTTTGATAACTGCACCTTAACATCATTTCTATGAGCTTGATGGCTAGACTGACAGTTATCCCATACCAAAGCTTCCAGAAATTGTCTACGTTACGTCAGGAATATAACTTAGCGAAAGGTGATTTTTACGGCCTAGTCTTGCGCTTATTCGTCAAAGTAAACTATCAGTTGGATAATAAAGAAGGTTTGGATACAAATTTTTAGAAAAGGGGTTCATGTCCTAGGCTGGCAGAACTGATAGCCGTTTGAGGTAATTGGCTCCCGGTAGTGGCTGTTCTGTTATGTATCTGTATACTTGTTACCCTGCTGTTTCTTTAAGTGGAAGTGTTGACTGTTGGGGCCGCACCAGTGTACCGATACATACAGGATGTTCTAAATATTTTCTTGAAAAACAATATTACGAGATTAAGCTTGTCAAGACAAACAAAGAATCTTTCAACCAAATTTCGATCTGATGCGTGATTTTCAAGAAAATGTTAATTCAAAATAAAATAATTTCGGTATCGCATAACGGCAAACAAAAGTTCTGTAAGAATTTTTTTACTGCGATAATAAGGATTCTTAGTTGATAATATTTAAAAAAAAAACACATCGGATGAAAATTTAGTAGAATGCTTCTTTGTTCATATTGGTGGCTTAATTTTGGTAACAGTTATCATAAAATATTTTTGGAATACCCGGTATATGTGTGGAATATTTGACTAGACAAGAAATGGTCCCCCGGGACTTTCGATCACTAGTACAAACATCTTGTGGACGGTGCTGACCGCGCCACTCACAAAAGTAAGCAAGGGCTATAATGATGGAAACGGATCCGTGCCTACTGATTGAAGGTATTTATTTGAAGGTCTGAACGTTTATTAAAAGTCTGCGTCTGCGGTAGCGTATCCTTGCGGCGAGGATACTGTCCTAGTTGGAATCTATAAAAGGGGACTATCATTTGATCTGAGTGTGCACAGTAGTGTTCACCGTTTAATAGAGATCAGTTTTTAAAAAGATGTCAAAAAAAATAGATTCGTGTTTTGATCTGAGTTTAAAAGCAGTGTTCACCGTTTAACAGACATCTGTTCTTAATAGGATGTCACCAGAAAGACCCTACGCTGCTTTGCCGTCATTCTCTTCGATATTCTTGACTAACGCGCAATGCTGGCCGATGGAGACCTGAGGGGCGACAATGCTGTCAGAACTCTTTCGGGGTGCCCTTGAAATCGGTGAAAAGAATCACAAGCCATTGAATCACTAAATACGCGCGTGAAAGGACTTTCAGTTTGATTGGACGGGATGCCTTTGCGTTAATTTTATCTGTACACTTGCTATCCTTTTATAAGAAAGTGACAGGCAGTTTATCGTCGCTGCCATGTACTGTCTTTCTCTATGAATTTTAAAAAGTCGTATAAAAATTGTGGTATTATACATTGGCCATTGTATCTTATTTTACGGTATTGTTGGCATTTTATATTTGCTTACTTCAACAAACCAAGCTGGTCCAAAAAGAAAGGAAGAAAATAATACAAGTTTACGAAAAGATGCCATAATAATTCTATTAATAATAAATGAGCTGGATTATTAATGGTTTACGATTTTTTCGGCTTTGTATTCTGACTCTCTAAGTATACTGTAATTTTATCTCATTAAATCCATAAGCTTGTTTTTTTCTAAAAAGCGTGGTTTCTTTAGCCGATTCTACCATATGCACGTGAATATGCTTTGATCATGCGTTTATACGCCTACTCATGGTATAGGGTATGCGTGTAAAGCATGAGCCGACGCGAATGTCAGCCGTCTGACCCGTGGATCTGGGAAATATGCTAGGTGAAAACATAACGGGATGTCAGTACGTGTCTCTGACATAACAAGGTACACTACTCCAACATCTTGAAATGCCTCATCAGATTCATGGCCTGATCAATAAATCCTAGCTGGTCGGATCCTAGTCACTGCTATCTTGCTTTGTTGTCATGTATAGTAGGTAAACTAAGGAAGTCCGGGACTATGGTGGCTGCCACATATGAGAGCAAACTTAGTTTGCAAAAAATTATTTATTGGTAACTTTTTCTATGTAGTATTATCCTTGGAACAATTAGGTAGTTTATATGTACACTTTTGCTGGATCATAACCGTATATCCTTCGTTAGTGTAATACCAGCTCCTTTCATCGTTACATTTTGTGAGGCAATGAAGTCATTCGGTCTGTTATCTGTTTTTTTATGAAAGCACAGAAACATTCTGAACAACAAATTTTTGTGAATTTATATCTCTGACAAGCTCAAGTCATCTTCCAATGTACATGTTAGCAAACAATTTTACTGTCCGTGTACTATATACTGTCTAAATTGTCTCCAACAATTTACTGTCTGTCTACTATACACTGTTAACATACTGCTGGTTTATTGATAACCTATGCCTAATCTCCAAATACAACAAAATCTTGAATTAAGAAAAATTAATTATAATGAAGCCATAGCCTAAATGGGAAAAAAGTATTACAGCGTAGCGATAAAAACGTTCTTTATATCTATACTCCCAATGCTGCAACATGACACAGCTGTTACAATTCTTTTATCTAGTAAAATTCTGAGAGAAATAAATTTCGATTCTTCTATGTAAATAGTTTGATACTACCACACGATATAATTTCTGAGCTGAAAAGGTATTTAGATTAATATTTAGAACAACTTACACATTACATGGATTAATCCTAAATTAGCTTTCAAGAAATTTTTAAATGTTTTATTTGTGATTCCTAAGTTAATTAGATGGCTCAATTGATATTGATACGACATGCATTTTTTTGTTGACCATTTCAGTTTGCTTCATGTAAAGTGCATTGTGCGCAAATAATTCTATTGTCTAAATTTTTTTCCCTCCACCTTTGTTCATACGATTAGCACTATACTCGTATTCTAAGTGTGACCAAATTCGTTATAATCATCGTATACGAGCACGTTAACTGTGTTAACTTTAACTGTGCTTATATTGTATGTTATAGAATGTATTACCAAATCTTCGCTAAGATGAATTTCAAGTTTTTCTGTAAAAACCACCGCCATCCCAATTATTGTTTCCTAAGAACCCAGCACAGTCTTTTGTTGTGATCTGATCATGACACATAAAAAACTAACTTTACTGCTATCGTCTTTAAAATTAACTTGGCCTAGTAGAGATTTTTTGAACTAATCTCTAGAAATACTACACAACGAATCCCTGTAGATGATGTATTTTTGTAAATCTAGGATCACAAAAAGTTTACTTTGGATTATTCTGAAGTATTCCCGGAATAATTATCTTGCCTTTAGTTGTGTAACTATCGCCAAACAAAGTGTCGCAAGCGTTCTGACAGCCCAACTTAAATGATATCATAACCAAATGTATCTGTTGGTACTAGTTCATGCTTTCTTTGATAGGCCTCTGAAGTTCCTTGGGTCTATAATCCGACATGCAATCCTTCAGCATGGGCATTTTCCGAGCAAAATAGTTGTAATTATTGTCCTAAAGTGTAGTTAAGGTATTAGTTACCTTCCTGTTTGCTTAATCAGTACATAATAAAGGTTCTAATAATTTAAGATTGTATTTAAAAAGCCACTGTTTTTACGGTTAATTTTATTTTACATCATATAGATTAAACAATCTTAAAAACATTTATTATATGTGGAATAATCTATATTTTGCTGAAATTATAAATATCGATTGAAAAGAAATTTTTAATTTTTTTTAATAATACAGTGACAGTGTCTTTATAATGTTAAACAATGATTATACTATACTTCTAACTATTCAGCTCACTAAAATAAATTCTAACATGTACGCAAACACATATACATGTTATGCATAGCATGTTAACCTCTTTATTATACCTTTACGTTGTAAGCAATTGTATTCCTTTTTTTTTCCATTTCTAAAGCCATACATTCTGTAGAGAAATCTAGTGTGCTATCTCTTACAGACCCATCCAATAAACCTAAAAACAACCAAATAATATGAATAACACTATGAGCGCAAGCCTTTGGTCACCAGACAAAACTTGCTATGCAACACATTTATAGTCCGTAAACGTTGCCTCAAGCCTTGTGTACGTAGCAAGTGGCGGTCAATTTACGGTTTGTCAACTGCCTGTTTTTACGTTAGTGTACACACTGAACAGGGCTGCATTAATGCATTTCGCAACTTAGCACTGCTCTTACAAAGAAGCTATTCTACAAAGTTATCAAGTTTTGCTATTTTGCTCTGTTCTGCGCTGCGCTGTGCGTTACATGCTGTCTATAAAAAATAATAGTAATGATTGGATATTATTTTATTGGTATGACGCCAAAAACTAAGTCAAAATACAACATTAAAAAATAAATATTGTTGTCATGTTGATTGAAGATTTATTTAATTAAAACGGATAATGTAACGGACAAAGACTTCAAACAACTAAATTATTTTTGGATTAAACTGTAGCTAAAATTATGACGGGTAAAAAAATTGTGAAAAAAGTATATATTTATGGCATCATATTGTCGCTACGGCTCGTACTAAGCAGACAGTGCGCAAGTCCACTGGAGGCAAGGCCCCGCGTAAGAAGTTAGCCACCAAGGCTGCTCGCAAGAGTGCACTAGCTACCAGAGAAGTAAAGAAGCCTCACCGTTACAGTTCCGGAACAGTCACCCTTACAGAGATTCGTCGCTACCAGAAAAGCACTGAGCTGCTTATCCGCAAGTTGCCTTTCCAGGGCCTCGACCGTGAAATCGCCCAGGACTTTAAGACAGACCTACGCTTCCAGAGCCCAGCTGTCATAACTCTTTAGTAAAGCCTATTCAGTCGGGTTCTTCGAGGACACAAATCTCTGCGCAATCCGTGCTAAACACGTTACTATCATGCAAAACGACATTAAGTTGGCTAGACACATCCATCGAGAACGTGCTTAAGATCTATTTTAAAAGCTACTCAACAATCAAGTATGACTCTGTTCAAAATATAATGAATTATACCTCAGATATTGTGTGTGCTAATAGGTCTATGAAAAATATTTTATGGTGGGAAATAGTGTGCGAGGGGGAGCGTGAAGTTTAGAAAGTGCTTTTTAGTCAAGATTCGATTCGTTCGTAAGTTTTAAAGTTGTGGCAAGAAAATTTTTTTTGTCGTTGTAAAACCAAATTCTATGATTCTTTATTTTTTAACTTATTTTTTGATTTTTTTTAGTCCTAAGAAAGTCGTTTCTTTTCACTGATTTTAAAATCTTTTCGGAATTTGTAGTTGAAATCGTATATAAACTCTCGATTCGATGACGTGAACGGTAAGTTAGTATTCCAGTCACTTAAAGGCCACTAAACATACGTTTGAATAATATTTATTACCAATTTAGCGAGTTTGATCACAGATGCAAAAATGGGCAGGCAAAATGACTTTTAACGAGGCAAAGAACAATCGGTTTCGTCCTTATACTGTAAAGATATGCGTTGCAGGCCAATAAAGGACTATGGGCATTTTCGAAAAGCCAAGAAACCCGCTTATTTGATCAACTTTATATAGACAGTCGTAAAAAAATTGTGTGGCGGGCGAAAAGAGGTAGTGGTGCCTGTAGGGCGACCGTAAAAGGACCTTTTAAATTGTGTGGGGGCGTTTGGGCACGTAGAAGTATCAGAGTTTGTTTGGAAAGAGCACAACAAAAAGCTTATTTTTACCTTATCATATAGCACTTATTGACAATCGTCAAAGAGATATCGAAACGAGGAAAGGGGCTATTAACTTCGCTCCACACAAATTTACTGTTTACTATAGAAAGATAATCATATTTGTAACAATTTGATAGTTTATTAGAATTAATACTTTAAAAACTATATTTTCTAATATTTTAGTTACAATAATATTTGTCTAACAACTCAATAGTGCAAAAATTTTTACTTATCCAGTAGATCATGTTGATATGCAAGAAAAATAATGATAGAGGAATTTGTAGAAAATATATAAAAGTAAATTAACTTCTCTGAAAGCATTTTGCGCATACTTAGACAGCTAAATCAATTGTCTATTTAAATCTTTTAAAGCCTTTAGAGACTCTTACCCGAGGTCATTTTCTTATTAAAATCCCTTTCAATTGTCTCGTTGAAGTTGGGGCTGCGACAGACTGCCCTAACTGACTTGCTCATTCGCAACTTGTTTGCGGCCATAAAGCTCAATTGTAGTCTTGTTAGAGCCAAGAGTATCTGAATACCTTCTAGTAGCAATAAAAATATGCTATACACATCTGCGAGATTATACATAGTTAAATATAATAAATTTGCAACGGTTTATATACGTTTATTACAATAAAAACTTAAAATCTGTCCCGGAAATAGGCAGTGGTCTTAAATCTTCTTGTCTTTCGAGTTAAAAGGCTTATTGCAAATATGTTAGAGAGTAGCATTATTAAGCTAAGCATTTTAGTCCAATGGAAAGCCTTACATTATTGGAGGATTCTCACATAATTTTGGTGAATCCAAGGCAAGTAAGTAGATATTTCTTACGATCCACTTAGTAGGTATTTCATCATCTCCTTCACATTACCTGTAGCTCTGATACTGTGATTTTTCATAATTATAACTGAACTATATAAAAAATTCAATGCTAAATACATTGTGCCGTTGATAAGCTCGGTCACTTTGTACAAGTTCTTATAAGCATTTAGGTATTGTGGTACATGTAGGTAAAGTTTTCTAACTGAAGTATGTTATTTATGTTGGTTTTTCGTGAAGGCGATGATTTACAGGGGCTTACAATTTATGATCAGTTTCATGTGCTTCTATATTTTCAGCAGTTATGCAAACATCGATCGCATATAAATGGCTTGTGACCTGCAGCAATGTGCTCTTCGTATACTAAACGAGATAGTTACTTTATTAAAACGTATTGTTGGCTGTACTGCACATTTTGATTAGTTTCTTTATCCTTGGTATCTGTATAGAAAGTGTTACCAAGCAGTAAATTAATATATTTAGACTTCTTCTGTAATATAGCATGTCTAGAAACACATCATACTTATGATCATCCTTCTTTAAAAAGTATAAATTAACTTAAAAATCAGTCTGTCTTTCAATCTTTTTAATTTGTCTTGGGTTACTAGAAATTTTTTTTTTTTTATAACTTTGCTCGTTTTTATATAAATAATATTTTTATATTCTATTTGCACGATTTTGTACTGGATGCAATGCTGAAAAAATAGCCCATTTGAGGTACAGATTAGCACTATTCATCAAATTCACACATTTCTCCTTATTCTTGACATAAGCAGGTAAGTCGGTGATAGAACTGCATCACATTAGATTGATTTTGATGATGTAGAACACAATGTTTAGTATTAATCGTAGAGACAACCCGGATTTTTATTCTTTCAATTGTCCGACATTAGTTATAATCGGTTGCTAGTCCCTAAACACAAACGATTTATTACTACTTGTAGTAGAGTGACTATCTTGCTAATTTTTGTTAAAAGACTTGACTCTAGCATTTTTGGCATCATCTTTTACCAAAACATATTTAGCAGCTAATAGTGTAGTTATCTTTAAATTATGATATGGATACAAAATTGTCCATACTTTTCTGATGTACCGTCTCTTAGCGTCGTTCAACAACTTGTGAAGATCAGAATGTTGAAAATTCATAATTACAATAGTTTTAATTCGATCTTTGATCGTTACAGTAACATTATCAAGACTAATCAAGTAACTGCTCTTCACGTTTGGTGTTGCTATTCCAGCGCCCTAAATATCTGACACTAATGAATTCAAATGATTTTTAAACAGTTTGGCTGCTATTAAAGCTTCTGACCCAGTGTTACTTTACAACGTATAAGCAGCTGTAAAATTTTATTAAATGTTTTTTAAAAAATTTACTGGTTCTGCAACTTCTACGTGATCCTAAAGCAGTTGCATGACTGTCTTTATTAAGATCACTGCAGCATAAAGTTGTTGTTCTGACGATGCTTAATCTTGCTGTTGGCCGGAAACATTAGCTCGTTACCTGTAGTGTACTCATAATTTCAACACATTTGTATGTGGCAAGCAGCTCAATTTCCAAGTTTTTCCAAATAATTTTACGATCGCGGAAAAGCGTTTGCTATATCATTAAACTGCTGTGCGGAATCCATAACTAGACTTACTGTATGCAAATTTTCGAAAGATAAGTTTTATTAGTAATAAATACTATAAAAAGATAAATTAATAATAATGATTATAAAAATGTTTCATTAAATACAAATAATCTATTAATTTACAACTTATCATTAGTCAATACAATTTTTGTTTGTAAGATTACTACAAAATTCCAATTTAGTCTATATATATGTGGTATTTTTTACTTGAATAAACAGCATCATTTACTTATCACAGACTCGCTCTGGCACTAAATTGTTTAGAAGTTCCACTTATATATTCATAGGGACCTTACCGTTGATAGTTGGCAAGAAGTGCCACTCTACAACCATTTAAAAACCTCCTAGATTATAAGTTAGACTAAAAAAAAACCATTTTATTCTCATATTGTCTACTTTTACTATCCGAATTATACATTATTTTATCTATTTATGTCAAGTTTAATTTTATAATTAATACAAGCTGTTTTTGAAAAAGGTGAACACTAACATTATCTGCATGTAAATGTTAATATATAAAAGAAAATTGTTTTTTTAATTTTTTTCAATTTTCTTTATAGTAAATGACAATAGGTGTATTGTAACTTTAACGCTATTCCAGCGTATATATACCTTATACAGAATTTTGGATAACAAAGGCATAATAATTTCTACGATAACGCAAATAACGATGTACTTATTTTTTATTAAATTAAATTCTTATTATTCAGCAAATTCTTCTACTTGATGACTAAATAAGAGTGTACCAATAATTTACGCAAACCATTACCCAAGAATTCAAGAAATTAATTTACAAACGATGTTCGAGTCTCTGTATGGATCGTTCAATTATAACCCACTGCTTAACATCTGTGGCAGAGGCGAGTTCAGAGAAGAGCAGCACGAGTGGCTGCGGGTATATCATCTGCTTTGCCTCTCCCGATTTTAGTTAAGGTCGCTCCACCGGCACTAAATCAACCTCAGCACGCTCCATCACCCGTGTCTGCTCCGCGCGTAAGCCTTAAAATTTTATCTGCTTGAGTATCAGCAGTATATGTTGTTACAGTTTTCTCTATATCATGTCTATTGACAGTAAAGATATGCTGGAACTTAGGGTAGAATAACTTGGTGCTGTTTTAGAGAAAATACCGTCGTATCCCTAGGTGCGTCCTGGATAAATTGCGCGAAAAATTGATTATTTAGCTAGAAATCAATTCTCTCATAGTAAGGCGAACACAATTGAAACGACTCAACTATTTATTTAATAATCACATAGGAGAAAAAATATAGGCAGTGTGCTTGTACTAGACCCATCGTATTTTATGTTAAATTAATCAAAGGTCTGCACGTTTATTGAAGCTCGACGTCTACAGTAGCGTATCCTTGCGGCTAGGGTACTGTACTAATGGGAATCTATAAGAGAGGACTATGGCTTGATCTTAATATGCACAGTAGTGTTCACCGTTTAATAGAGATTAGTTTTTAAAAAGATGTCAAAAAAAATAGAATCGTGTCTTAATCTGAGTTTAAAAGCAGTGTCCACCGATTAACAGATATCTGTTCTTAATGGGATTGATGTCGCCAGCAAGAACCTACGCTGCTTTGCTGTCATTCTCTTTGATATTCTCGACTGACGCGCAATGTTGGCCGATGGAGACCTAAGGGGCGACAATTCTGTCAGAACTCTTCCTGGGTGCCCTTGGAATCGGTGCAAAGAATCACGAGCCATCGAATCGCTTGATACGCGCGTGTAAGGACTCTAGTTTGTTTGGATGGGATGCCTTTGCGTTCATTTTATCTGTACACCTGCTCTCCTTCAATAAGAAAGTGACAAGCAGTTTTCTGCCATGTACTGTCTTTCTCTATGAATTTTAGAAAGTCGTACAAATATTGTGTTATTTTATATTAGATATTGTATCTAACATTACGGTATTGTCGGCATTTTATATTTGCTTACTTCAACAAACCAAGCTGGTCCAAGAATGAAGGAAGAAAATGCTACAAGTTCACGAAAAGTTGCTGTAATAATTCTATTAATAATAAATGAGCTAGATTATTAAAGATTCACGATTATTTCGGCTTTGTATTCTGACTCTCGAAGAATACTGTACTTTTATCTAAGCATCTTATTAAATCCATAAACTTTATTTTTCTAGAAAGCGTGGTTTTTTAAGTTGAATCTACTATATGCACGTAAATATGGTCTACCCATGCGGTTATACGCCCACGCATGAACATGGTATTTGAAACGTGTAGAATTTCAATTGCAGAAAAAGATAACGGTATGGTGTATGAGTGTAAAGCATCGGCTGTCGTGTACGTCAGTCGTCTTACCCGGAGATCTGGGAAATGTGCTAGGGGAAAACATACCGTGATGTCGATACGTGTGTCTGACATAAGGCTCGCTGCTCCAACATCTTAAAATGCTTCATCAGATCCATGGTCTGATAAAAAAATCCTAGATGGTCGGATCCTTGTCACTGCTATCCTGCTTTGTTGTCGTGTATAGTAGGTGATCTGAAGACACCCGGGACTGAAGTGGCTGCCACATATAAGAGCAAACTTACTGTGCAAAAAGTTATTTAATGGTAACTTCTTCCATGCAGTATTGTCCTTGAAACAATTAGGTCGTTTATGTGTAAACTTTTTCTGGATCAGAACCTCACATATATCCCTCGTCAGTGGAATGCCGTATCCTTTTATTGTTATTTTTGTGAGGCAATAAAGTTATTCGGTCTGTTATCTGTTTTTTAACGGAAGCACAGAAACTTTCTAAACAACAAGTCTTTGTTAATTTATACCTCTGATAAGCTTAGGTCATCTTCCATTAAACATGTTATTAAAAAATTTTACTGTCCGTGCACTATGTACTGTCTCCATTGTCTCGAACTACTTACTGTCTGTTCCCTATACACTGTTAAAATACTGTTGGTTTATTGATCACTCGAGCACACGCTCTAAATTTAACAGAATCTGGGATTAAAGACAATTAATAATATTAAAGCCATAGCCTTAATTAAAAAAAAAAACGTTACATAGAAGCCAGATTTCCCCGAAAAAGAAACTGATTATAATTGACTATTAAAGCGTAGCGATAAAAATGTTTTATATACATACATATACTAGTTGGTCAAGCGCACGAAAATCTCTCATTACAGGCAATCATCCAAAGACCTTTTTTTCTTTAACTCATCCAAAATTATTTACTTGTTTGCTTGTACAACGTTTTTGTACATAATGAGTCCAGTTTAAATATACTACGAGTAGGTACTCCCAATTCTGCAACATGACACAGCTTTGAACATTTTCTATGCATTATGAGATTGATAGAAATTGATGTCGATTTTTCTATATAAGTTATCTGTTACTGCTACGCAATATGATTTCTGAGCTAATAAGGTATTTAAACTGATATTTAGGCCAAATCACATATTTCATAGATTAATCCTAAATTTGCTTTCAACAAATTTTAAAAAGTTTTACATACGATTCCGAAGTTAACGAAATGACTAAATTGATTTTGATACGACACGTATATTTTCTTAACTATTTTCGTTCACGTCAAGTAAAGTGCATTATGCGCAAAAAATGCTACCATCAAACTTTTTTTCTCTCCATCTTTGTTTGTACGATAAGCACTATACTTGTATTCTAAGTGTCACCCAATTTGTTACAATTATCGTATAGGATCGTGTACTGTGCTAACTTTGACTATGCTTGTATTGTATAATTTAGAATTTATTACCACATCTTCACTAAGACTAATTCCAATCCTTCTAGTAAAAACCACCACTATCCTAATTCTTGTTTTCCAAGAACCTAGCACAGTCTTTTGTTGTAATCTGATCATCACACATAAAAAAACTAGCTGTACTGTTATCGTCTTTAAAATTAGCTCGGCCTAATAGAGATTTTTTAAACTTATCTCTTGATATACCACTCAAAAAATCTCTGTAAATGATGTATTTTTGTAAAGCTAGGATCACAATGAGTTTACTTTATATTACCCTGAATCATTCCCGAAATAGTTAACTTGCCTTTAATTTTGTAAGTATCGCCAAACAAAGTGTCGCAATCGTTGCGACAGGCTAACTTAAATAGTATCATATCCCGATGTATCTGTTGGTACTGGATCATGCTTTCTCTTATAGACCTCTAATGTTTCTTAGGTCTATTATCCGACATGCAACCCTTGAGCATGGGCATTCTCCAAGCAAAATAGTTGTGAATATTGTCCTAAATTGTAGTTGAAATATAAGTTCCCTTTCTGTTTGCTTAATTTGTGCATGCAAAAATGTTCTAATAATTTAAGATTGTTTTTAAAGAAGCCGCCGTTTTTACGGTCTATTCTATTTTACATCATCTAGATTAAACAATTTTTAAAACATATTTATGTGAAATGATTTATTTTTTGCTGAAATTATAAATATCGTTTAAAAAGGATTTTTGAATGATTTTGAATAATATGAAGACAGTGTCTTTACTATGTTAAACAATGATTATACTATACTTCAAACTATTCAGCTCACTCAAATAAATTCTCTCTTGTACACAAACACATATGAGACGTTCTTTTACAAACCGAACAGATTTTGACAAAAATTGACCAACTCGTTTTTGTTTTTGCTGAATCTTTTTTTGCAAAAGGCTTATTGCAAATACATTGGAGGGTAGCATTATCAAACTTAACATTTTTTCCCAAAGGAAAGCCTAACATTAATGGAGGATTCTCATATAATTTTGGCGAATCCAACCTGAGTGATTATAGACTTTTTACGAACCCCTCAGTATCTGTTTTATCATCTCCCTTACATCACCTGTAGCACTGATACTGAGATTTTCTACCACCATAACTAAACTTTATGAAAAAGTTAATGCTGAATACATTGTGCCGTTAATAAGCTCGGTCACTATGTACAAGTTCTCATAAGCATTTAGGTAATGTAGTACATGTATGTGAAGTTTTTTAACTAAAGTATGTTATTTATGTTGGTTTTTTACAAAGGCGATAATTTACAGGGGCTCACAATTTATAATAAGTTTTATGTGCTTCTTTATTTTTAGCAGTTATACAAACATCGATCGCATATAAATGGCTTCTGACCTGGGGCAATGTACTGTTCGTATACTAAACGAGTTAGGTATTTTACTAAAACGTATTGTTGGCTGTACTGTACATTTTAATTATTTTTTTCATCTTTGGTATCTGTATGAAAAGTATCAACAAGGAGTAAATTAATATGTTTAGACTTCTCCAAAAAGTATATATTAATTTAAACATCAGTCTGTTTTTCAACCTTTTTGATTAGTCTTGGGTTATAAAATTTTATCTTTTTTTTAACTCGGCTAGTATTTATAATAAATATACTTTTATATTCTATTTGCATGATTTTTTACTGGACGCAATGCTGAAGAAATGGCCTATTTAAGGTACAGATTTCCACTATTCATCAAATTTACACAATTCTTATTATTCTTGACGTAAACAGGTAATTCAGTGATATAACTGCACCACATTTGATTGATTTTGTTGATGTAGAACACAATATTTATCATAAAACATAGAGACAATCCGGATTTTTATTCTTTTCACTGTCCGACATTGGTTTTAAATGGTTGCTTGTCCTAGAGCACAAACTATTTACTACAATTTGTAGTAGAGAGACTATCTTGCGAGTTCTAGTTAAAAAACGTAACATTAGCATTTTTGACATCATCTTTTACCGTAACATATTTTGCAGCTAATACTGTAGTTATTTTTAAACTATGATACTGAAACAGCGATAGAGAATTTTCCATACTTTTCTTAGGAACTGTCTTTTAGCATCGTTCAACAACTTGTGGAGATTAGAATGTTAAAAATTCATAATAACAATAACTGTAACTAAACTTTTAATCGTAACAGTAACATCATCGAGACTAATCAAGTCACTGCTAATTACGTTAGGTGTTGCTATTCCAGCGCCTTGAACATCCAACGCAAAAGATGTCGAATCAGTTTCCAACAGTTTGGCTGCTATTGCAGCTTCTGACTCAGAGTTACTTTTAAACGTATAAGTAGTAGTACACTGTTATGGCATGTTTTAAAAAATTTTACTGGTTCTGCAACTTCTAGGAGATCCTGAAGCAGTTGTATGACTGTCGTTATTAAGGTCACTGCAGTCTTAAGTTATTGTTCGGACGATGCCTAATCTTGCTATTGACCAGAAACATTGGCTCGTTAGAGTGTAGCACACCCACAATTTAAACATATTTGTATGTTGCCAGCAGCCTTATTTGCAATTTTTTCATATAATTATACAATTGTGAAAGAGCGTTTGCTATATCTTCAAATTCTTGTTCGAAAGCCATAACTAGACTAACTGTATGAAAATATTCGAAAAATTTTTTTTATTAGTAATAAATACGATAAAAAAATAAATCAATAATAAAGACTATATATATGTTTCATTAAATAAAAATAATCTATTAATTTACTACTAATCATTAGTCAATACAATTTTTGTTTATTAGATTACAAAAAAATTCCAATTTACTCAATATATATGTGGTATTTTTACTTGTATAAAAAGCATCAACTGCTTTTTACAGACTCGCTCTGGCACTAACTTGTTTAAAAGTTTCACCTACATATTCACAGGGACCTTAACGTTAATGGTTGGGAAGAAGCGCCATCATTATATTAGCGCCACCATTTATATTATCCACTTTTACTATACGAATTATACAATATTTTATCTTTTTCTGTCAAGTTTAATTTTATAATTTATACAAGCTGTTTTCAAAAAAGGTGAACACTTATATAATCTTCATGCAAATATTCATAAATAAAAATAAATTGTTTTTTTAATTTTTGTCAATCTTCTTTATAGTGATTGAAAATAAGTGTATTGTAGCTTAAACGCTGTACCAGTGTATATATACCTTATACAGAATTTTTGATAACGAAGGCATAATTTTTTCCACGATAACGCATATTACGACGCACTGTTTTTATCGAATTATATTCTTATTATTCAGCATATCCTTCTGTTTATTAACTAAAAAAAAAGGGTACCAATAATTTACACAAATCACTACTGAAGAATTCGATAAATTAATTTACAAACGATGTTTGAGTCTCTAATAAGGATGGTTTAATTATAACCCACTGCATGTCGGCTGCAGTAGAGGCGAGCTCAGAGAAGAGCAGAGCGAGCGGCTTCGGGTATATCATCTGCTTTGCCTCTCCCAACTCCAGTTATGGTCACTCCACTGGCACCAAATAAACCTTAGCACGCTCCATCACCACTAACAACACCCTCGTCTGCTCCGCGCATGAGCCCTAAACTTTCGTCTGCTGCAGTATCAGCAGTATTTGTTGTTACAGTTTTCTTTATATAGGGTCTATTGACACTAAAGATGTACTGGAACTTAGGGTAAAGTAACTTGGTTGTGTTTTAGAGAAAACACCGTCGTAATTCTAAGCACAGGCTAGAGAAATTGCGCGAGAAATTGATGATTTTGCTACTCATCAATTCTCCCATAGCAAGGCCAACACAATTAAGACGTATTAACCTTTTTTTTAATTAATAACACAGGTGCAAAAAAAAAAGTATGCTTTTACCAGACCTAAGTTACTCTATGTTTTTTTGGTTGCTGAAACTAAATCTGATATTAAAATTTCTCCAGTATGTCTAGATTCTTGGCGATCTAACCTCAAACGCTTTAAAATCTAAAAACGGAAGATTATTGACAAAATTCTGAAAACTAATGCACTTCGCTGCCATTGTATCAAAAATCTTCAGCAGAATAGCTTTAGATCATGAGTCTACAGCTAATGTGTCCCTCTTTTAACCACTAAAGCTCAAGTGACGTAAACTGAAACCCCCGAAAATCCAATAACAGAAGGTTTTTAACAAAATTCTGAAAACTAATGCACCCCATTGCCCCTGTATCAAAGATCTTTAACGTACATGCTTTAAAATATAATCCAGCAACCCTAGATTCCCTCTTTGAACCACCTCACCTCCTACAATCCAACTGTAAACCTCCAATAATCTAATAACTATAGCTTTTTAACGAAATTGTGTAAACATATGCACCATATCGTTCCTTTACCAAAGATCTACACCAAAGTAGCTTTTTATTATGAGAGAGCAGCCCTGGAGTTCCTTTTTATTCTATTAAAGCTCTAATGTTTTCACCTTAAGCATCTAAATATCCAAAAACGGAAACATTGTGTTTCCATAGAACTCATGAGTCACTTCTCTAATATTTCGACAAACTTTAATCTCTTTTAAACTAATTTTTTTACGTATTTTTGCCCCAGATAAACTATGGAATTCTAAAAATAACCCAATAAGCAAAGTAACTCTTTGATTTTTAGGCAGCTATGTTGAAGCTATTTTGTTAGATAGACCATAGCGCACACAAGTTTATGGAAATTTGTTCAAAATCTACTGTTACTAAATTTTTGGGGGTTTGAAGTTATGTTATTAGAGATTTGGTAGATCAAAGATGGTCCTGAGGTTTGTTGGCTTAGGCTCCAGAGCTACTTAGATTAAGATCTTTGTCTATAGGGTAGGTCGGGTCTGTAGGTTTACAGAATTTTGTTAAAAGGCTTCTGTTACTGGATTTCTAAGATTTTGAGGATAGGTTATTGAGCTAGGCCTAGAAAAAGTTCCCTGACTTTTTTTGGGGTCCTGTGTAATCACTGTTCTTCAACAATTTTACGTTATTCTAACAAAATATTTATTTATACCTATTACGAAAGAAAATTTTTTTCTTAAATTCAAACAATAAAGATTTTCAAGTTATGAACTTTAAAATAGCTTAATACATAACAAACATTTTTTTATTAGCTGATTCCAAAAATTTTTTTTCCAAGAAGGTAAGGTCTCCTCGCCCTTTACTTGTTAGATTCTGCCTTTTCTTAACCAGCAGAACTAATGAAAATCTTTTACCTTCTCACGATCTATCATTTTTATGTATTTTATAATTATATATATATACTTATATCTTACAATGTATCGTCGTACCTCAAACAAATAATCTTTAATTACCTAATTCTATGTAATCTTTTAGTCCCGGAGTTGGCACACAAGTATTTATGTATTATTTAATAGCAGCCCAGTGATCCAATTAATTTTACAGTCTGCACTTAAAAAGTGAGAACTTAATTAGACGTGCCCTTATAGGGAAATAATGCGATAAAAGCGTAGGTAGTTATACGTACAAACCTATATATACTGCAACCCAGTAGATAAGCAACATATGGCTCGGGTCAGTGAGTGAATCAGTGACTGCTTGAGTTACATGGTCGGCCAGTATATGATATAAATGTATAGTCATAATTATATCTTGTGTGTACTATCTAGAATACTTATGTATATATACGCGTGTGTGTGTTTGCTGCCTGTATGCAGTTTTGCAGTGCGCATTGTATGCAATCCAAGCAATACCTATTGCTTACTAATCCTAGCAGTGAGCACTAAGCATATGTATCAGTTCACTCATACACTGTTGGTCTGTTTTTTCTGCCAATCAGCTGTTATGCATACACGAATAATTGTGTACGTATGTGTGCGTTGAATGAACAGTAATGGTTTATGAAGAACTTTAAGGCTTTTATAGCTACATGAGTATATGTATTTAAAGCCGAGCAGAACACTAAATTAAAACAGGGCAGCTTAGTTAGTTGATGTGCTGAATATTCTCGCTTGTAAACAAACAAGTTTTGCATGATAATTTGTTGTAATTTACTGTAATAAACAAATTAAGTATCATGGAAGCGCTACAAGACAAGTTTGTGAAGCCGACGGAGCCTCGGCGACCGCACTACTATTTAAGTACTCGAATTTTTAAGTCACGAAAAAAAACTATTTATATTGCTGAGCTAATATAATTTTGATTCAATTAAGCATATGCGATGCTACACTACAGCTTTACGCAGAAATATTGGCACGAACGTTTTTGTAAAATCGAATGAAAGATATGTGAATCTAAATAAGATCAAATCAAGATTTTATCCAGCTCTTCCTTAACGAAATGTGGTCTTATGGTTAACTTATCTGCAAGCCAAATCATTACTTAATTGTACAGATAGGTGTTCTCTTTAAGACAGAAAGTGCAGCCAACAGTGTGTAATGTTGGCTGCATGTATATTTGCTGTATTTACTCTACGTTTACAGCACTCATCAAATAAATAGTCTGCTGCGCTTCCCTTGTTGTTTGGTCGTTGTAAGAGGTTACATACAGCCGATTATTTTCGTATACATCTATAGATCTCTTCATTATAAAGTAAATTGAGACGAACTAATTATGTTTCCCACTTCGGTAATACAGTGTAACTTGGCCATCGTAATCAAAAGATTAGCTACATTGCATATCAAGAATCCTGTTATTGTGGGTTTTTTTTGTGTATCATCAATGGACTTTATGTATATATATGTGTATATATATATATATATATATATATATACTAGTGGGGCTTCGGCCCCCTGCGCGCTCCGCGCGCCAACCCCCCACTGTACACATTGCAACTGATAACATTTATACTGATGCTTATGTTTTTTTACTATATTCTTTTTATTTTTATTATATCTTATAATATTTAATTTATTTAATGTAACCTTTACGTCTACCAACATCTTTTTGTTTTTCAAAAT
>JAPYYV010003063.1:0-25669 GCA_030522625.1 Copidosoma aretas
GGCGGTGTCAAGGAGTGGTACAGGTAGGAGCGTTGTGTGCGCGTGGAAGCGGGCGTATATCGCGGAGAGTCGCGTTAGCGATAGTGCGGGTAGCGAAGCGTCGTGTTGAGCCATTTTTTTGTTGTTGTTGTTTCTCGTAGATAGTAGTTGAGCCATTTTTTGTCGTTTCTCGGAGGTCACGCGTGAGTGTGAGTGGATCGGTTCGCCGTAGAGCGTCGCGTGTTCCGGTTGTTTCCCTCCGGTGGGGAGCGGCTCGATCCCGACGAGTAGCCCGCGACGGAATCCCCTCTAGGTGAGAGTCGTCGTCGTCGGAGCGGAGCCAAGCAGCGTCATCGGCGTCGTGTAATATCAGGGAAAGGGTAGTCGAAATCCGTCGTAGGTTGTGTGTGTCGTCGCTGAGTGTTTTCGTCGTTTTTCGCCGTCGGGTCGTATCTCGTCTTTGTGCTTCGATTTGGTGTGTTTTTAGTGCGAGGCATTCGGGACGGCTCGGTGCTGCAATATACGCACATGGGCTGAATTTGCCTCGTCACAGGTAATAAAATCATTGCCATTTTATAATATTCGATAATTGAACAATAAAATGGTTTTACGACTTTAGAGCAAGCTTCAATTTGTCTTACTAATCTGTTCTACGTTAAAAATGTGCTTACATGGTACTATAATACAGCTTCCTTCTACAGTAGTGACTATGATTTTCATGATTTTTATTCAGATTCGGATGAATGAAATACTTGACACGTGTTGCGTCTAAATTCCTATGAGCAAGGATAACTCATCTCTAAATATAAGCAAGGATAACTTATCTCTAATTATAATACATAATATATCTACGACGTGATCTGCGGAGCGTTCGGTTATTCAGCCGGCTACAGTTGCAAAAGGTAGTAAGTAAAAGGTTTGAGGTGAAAATAAGGAAGATAATGTTGTGAAGAAGTTACAGGAGCGTAGGTGTAAGATGAGAGGTAAAAAGTAAGGTATGAGGTGTGGCAAAGTATTTGCTCTAAAAAGTGAGGTTAAGATGCCGCGGCATGCCGCTTACATGCATAGATTTATACAAATAGACCATCCACCATGCAAGCAGAGCCGCTGAGGCCAACATTATGGTGGTGGGGATGGGTCATGGCGCACTCTATCTCTCTCTTACATCATACCTTCTTTTTCGGCTGCTACCACCTTCTCCTCTCTAAACCTTTGATGTTTCCCTTAAACAAAAAAGAAGGCACAATGTAAGGGGAGACAGGCTCTGCGAACTCCACGAAAACTTGCCAATTTTGATGTGAAAAATTACCTAAAACTGTGAAATCCTTAGCAACGTTAGCAACCGCCTTGCAAAAAACTGTCGGATTTTATTAAAAAATAAAATTGATGCTTGCTTGCGAGAGACCAGAAAAGTGGCTCACTTACCCATGGAAGTCTGTTTTTAGTATTAAATGAATTAACAATCGTTTTTAATTTATTTTTCGATTCTCATCGACAATTTCAAATGGTCATAATTATGTTCATAGCGAGTAAAATAATTATTCTTGTCAAATGACGAATTTTTTCTAATTTTCTATAATGCGCATGGTTACCCATGCATTGTATAATATATATTATACATGTAGGTCCACTGGTCCAGTCCAGTATCCATACTATCCATAGTTTTAATTTTCTATGCCTACGAAACTTCTGCTAGCAGACTGTCAGGGCCGGTAGTACGTAACTTGGTCAACAACTAGTCTGCAAAAAAAGTTACGCACTATCGACAGGCATGGTAGTACGTAAATTTTCCGATCGATCTGGTCTAACGATTTCTCCACTTAAATTTCTTAGGACGTTTTTAAGATGAAAATTGGTTGGTGCTCAGTCGTGGACAAAGTTACATACTACCGACCCTTATGTTGACAATGCACTAATTTGAAAGTACTCAATGCTAAATGGGCACGATCGATTATCAGCGTATTCGTTTGTTTCGTTCGTACAGTTCGTTCGTATCAATCGTTCGTTTTTTTTTGTCATTTACCTGAGTAATCAAACAACTCAACGGAATGAACGAACTGAACAAACAAAACGAACAAACTGAACGAACAAACACTAATAAATAATCAAACACGCCCAATATTATATACATTGAGTATTTTTTTCATTAGTGCATTCTTGACATATTTCTGTATGCTGTAGCAGTGCTTGCAGAAGTTTGGTAGGCGTAGAAAATCAAAACTATGGATACTGGACCTGACTGTATGCATTGCGTTCGCGCCGTTGATAGTGACATGGAACATAGAACTAACTAGTGACTTTTTTGTGCGTTCGTTCACTCGTACCAGTTCACACAGTTCCCTGTCAGCTCTCAATAGATTTCCATTCAGGTTAATAAGTATATCTTGAAATAATATAGATTTTTCCTACCTCGGGCGCTTCTGAAAATCTGGTGCACCCTCGATAGGAAAAATAGCATTTGCCACTAATACGCATCCGGCCAGAGCGATCACTGGGCCCAAGAGCGCTGGCGAAACACATTATTGATGAAACTACCATGATAACTCCTTCACTAAATCAGTACCGATCATTAAAATACGCTTTATTTAATTTTTAAGGAAATTCAAAAATATAGTGTTAATTGTTTTCTGATTAAAACAATGTATTTAATATATAGGAGTAATGGAAGAAGCGATGGCGATGACTATACTTGCCTGAAAGAAAACGTGATACTACTATTAAAAGTCTTGCGCACAAGCCGGTAGTGTACGTTTATTTGAATTCAAACGCAAAAAAGTGAGACTACACGGGCCTCTATACGATAATACAATAAAATCATCATATCAACACGTTAAACAACAGTTATTATTACAAACACTTACACAAAATCCCAGGATACGCAAGCGAACGGTGCACCGGCTTTAATAGCTCACCTCGTACTATCGTTTGTTTACCTTACGCACGCGCGTACCCTCAAGCACGCGGTTTCGCAAAGAACCCAAGCAAAGAGAGAGAGAGAGAGAGAGAGAGAGAGAGAGAGAGAGAGAGAGAGAGAGAGAGAGAAGCTCAGTTAGCTCGGCGAAACGCATTACCATAATTGTGCCGTAAGCAAAACGGTCGGCTTTATTACCATGTTGTTTACAGAAGTTGCACATCGACTGAAGACTACGCGTGGAATAAGAACCCCTCGGCGCAACCTTTCCCCACCTCCTCTTGCTTTTTATTAATATATACCGCGTTGAATTTATGATATGGCTACAAGGGCGTTGGATGTTAATGCTCAACGATTTTAATTATTTGAGTTTTGTATCAGCGTAATAGGTACTCGATCTATTAATACTTTATGTCTCTAAATCAGCTGAGTTTTTTGATCATATGTGTTAAAATGTGTTGATAATCGTCTAGATGTAAAAACTGATGAGTATAATAAATAGACAAAAAATGAAAAATAATAATCGGGATTTAGCGAATGTTTACCGTTGACAGTTTTTCAGAGCTAGACATGCCATGCGCGCTTTTCCGATATTTTTCAACGACAAAAGAATTATTTTTCTTTAATTTCCGTAATATACCATTGACTATCTTCAATTTATTTTAATCAGCCTGTGAAATGTAAGAAAAAAGCCCTTTATAATAGGAATTTATTGTTGTTTATATTTTAGTATATGTTGTTAATTTTTTTTTTTAATTATTATTTCATATCCGTATTAGGTGGTAGACATTATAAAATATATAAAATTTAATTTAAATTGTTTGCCGGTTATGTCTGCAACTAAAAGAAAACCACGCATTTTACGTATATGGGTTATAACCTATACATTGGCATTATTGCTGTATATTATATATTTTTTCTAATTTTTTTCATTCAATCAAGAATACATCCAACTTAAAATTTTAATCTAAACTTTACCAGGATTTCGTAAAAACTTCAAATATCAATTGTAATTACACTTTAATAACATTTTTTTTTTAACCGTGGGTTTTGTTCAAATCATAGTCATGTGAATATTCGAAATTATTCTCATTTTTAAGATAGATGAGGATCATTATTAGTATGATTAAATGCAAAAATTAAAAGTAAAAATCAAAGTAAATTAGTTAAATATACAAATTTTGAATAAAAAAATAACTGATTGTATTTATAAATAGCGCTCTTTTAATCAATGACCAATAACACGTCGACCACATATTAGATTCAGAGATTCAGCCAATGCTATTGAGGCTTCACTTTAAGGCCATTTAACTTTTAAGATAGGAAAGATGAAGAAAGGATTAAGTCGAAAACTTTATCAAGGTGGTTAGGCTGCCGCTTCTTCTAATAATCAAGATATCATTTTCAGTTGATTTCATCAAAAAGAAACAAAAGATGCAACAATCATACGAAAAATTAATACGAGCCTTTATTCTTCTTCATACAATAATTTGTACATTAAGAAATACCTCGTTGTTAATAAACTCAGTCTAGACTGCGCTCAAAAGGCAAACATTGATGTATTCTAGGTGATACGTGACTAGTAGCGATACGTGGTGGCTAAACAAGAAACTAAAACCTATACTAATTTTGGATTTTAAAGTAATGACCGATAAAATGCTTTTGAATAAAGAAAAATCATCAAATGAGGAAAAAGTGAAGCAGGTGTATAATTGCAATGCACCTTCTTGTAAAAAACAAGTGTGGGTTGTATTATTTCACCATTCACTGCTAAAAATCATGCATCAAAGTACTTAATAGCTCTCAACCAGTCGCAATGTATGATCTAACTAAACTTACGTCGGTAAAAACATTAACATGAAAGATTTTTTTCGTTACAGAATACATAATTAGCAGCAGCAGCAGCTAAAATCACGCTTTTGATATAGTTTGCTGGTACAACTGCGAGGTAATCAATAAAATCGATGATAATTATAAAAAACAAATAATAAATATTCCTTGGCTTTGACCGCCAATGTTTCAGTGCTTACTTTGGGACAGGTTTTAGTTCTCTTTTTATACACCACGCATCGCCACTAGTCGCGTATCACCATGAATACATATATCTCTACGTGAAAAATACAGAACTCTCATTTAGATTTACGTAAGAACTCCTAAAATAAACTCTAGAAACTACATCTCATGGTTTCCAATATAAAAAAAGATCCTTACGGATTCCATCCACCCACATTACATTTATAGAAGTCCCAAAGATTCCTTTCAAGCCTCTTCTCTTTTCTCAACTTAGTAATAAGTAAAAAAAAAGAGCTCTCCACTGTATACAACTTTCGTCGTAATTATGCGCAGCCTCACCCTTTAAAAAATTCATCCATGGTAATTTTCCCGCCCACACACCCTGGTAACGCAGCGTTCGCTCACCTCTACCGTAAAAGCTTCCCGTCTTTCTGCAAACTTCGACGCGTCAAACATCGTGACATCACAACAAAAGAAGCACGGAGGGAGCGGGTGCGAGATGCGAAGGAGGGGATAGAAAAAAAGCCCTTGATGGAACGCGGGGGACGGGGGGAACCAGGGTTTCTCGTACGTTTCGAGGCTGTTAAGCGACGGGGGCGAAACTGATATCTAATGTAGCGTAAGAAAATGTATATACGTACACGTTATATGTAAACGTACTAGGAGCAAGAGCTGAAAGTTAATTCCTGTCAGTGAGCCCAATGTGTTCGCGCATTAGGTTACGCAACAATGACGACAATGTGTGTGTGCCGGTAATGTATAATATACGCCGTACACGTGTACCTACAGGCATGTATACCTTAACGTCTTCATCGATCTTCCGCAATGGAAAAAGAGATGATGGCGCGCACCAGCTTTTGCTTTTCACGTTCCGCTGCCTGTGTGAGCTGAAAGGATTCGCGTGTACCTTTATACATACCAGCTCCTAAATGGAAGGAATAAAAGTATACATTAAGCTGTTTACTTATTTTTCAATGAGTGGCAATTTTGACGGTATTGATTCAATTTTAAGTAAGACTTGAGAAATTGAAGAAAAAAATAGCTTGCACGTGGAGAAAAAATTTGAAGGGATTTGACGATCAGCTATACCAACAGCTGTACTTTTCCCGTAAAGCTACAGTAATTTTTCCCCTAATTGAGAAATTAGATGACGTCCAAAGTTGATATTTATAATGTCTCGATAATATAGATTCTTATACGTTGTTCAATAATATAGGTCAAATAAGCATCTCCATTATCGACACATTATTAACTCTTGCCACCATATTTTTTCTCCATCAGGAGAAGAATTACCGCAGCTTTTCGGTAAAACATACAGCAAACTGTGATATATTTGACTTTCATGGAAAAATTATAGTAAAGCCACGGTACAAATTACAGCTAAGATTCATTGATTACAACCTTTACCGTGGCATTTACAGTAAAAATTCCTGCAACTTTTTCCTCCGTGCATACAACGAATACCCGACGAAACCCAAACATAACCCAACGGACTCGAACCGTCTGCCCCCCGATCGGTAACGATTCCTTAAAGCCAGCCATTCCGATAACTGGCAAATAATCGTTTAACACAGTCAGCAGCTTGCGGGCAAAAATCAGCGGCGCAAATACCGCCAGTGAGAAACTACTGCTGCCGGACTAGTGTACAGCATCTCTCCAGAGATAAGGGGAGGATAGGATGAGGGGGGGGGGGGGGGGGGAGGTGCGCCTGGAGAAATGGACCGATCCCCGTTCCCGCAGCCCCCCCGCTTAGGGGTTTTCCTCCCCTCCCCTTGTCTCTGGAGAGATGCTGTAGACGAGTCCTGCAGCAGCAGTATCTCACTGGCGGTATTTGCGCCGCTGATTTTTGCCCGCAAGCTGCTGACTGTGTTATACGATTATTTGCCAGTTATCGGAATGGCTGGCGTTAGAAGCGCAAACTAATTATCGGACGTTGTGTGTATGCGTGGACGTACCTGCACGTAGATAGATATATGTGCACGGACAACAAACGACTACGACTGCAGCGGCTCCTCCCGGGATCTCAGAGCTCTCTCTGCTATGTGGGTTTTCAGATGCACGTGCGGACGATCGAGGCCCTTTTAGTCTTGAATCTCGAAGTTAGCCACGCTCGCGGAAACGTGACGCGATAATTAAAGCGTTGTTGTGCTCCGCCGAGCTGCACGGGGTAATGGAGTACGATGATTGCGAATAATGTTGGGAGATACGAAAAATCATGACGAGTTGGAGGAAACTGGAACTTTGATGAAATGGCTTCACGTGGCACTGCACCTTCGAGATACCTAAATAACTGATGTTTTGAACTTGGTCTGCTTCGTACGAAAAGCGCGAAAAAGAGTCGTGGCATCGCAAATAACAAAATTCATGGAAAACAATAATTTGTTATGGTTAGCATGAAGCTTACAATTAAATTACTATACTATTACGTTGAAAATCGATTGAAAAAGCGACCCCGCAAAATACTTTAATGCGGATGTGCAATAATATTACGCTATTCATTGTTATGATCTTGAGAACGTTAAAATAAGGTTGAATGATTGAAAATTACTTAGATGCTGATTATTCACATTGAATACATTTTTATGCGTAATAAATATTGAGTGAACTTCAATTATTGGAGAAGCTCCAAAAAATTCTTAAACAATTTGTCCTTACATTTAGCGCTTTTTCATTACTATAATTATGTCAATGACCCGAGGAGTAACTGTTCAAGATAATCTTCGTTTCCTCCAAGTTCCACTATGGGCATTATATCGTTAAAAATGGCCACACATACTTTAAAAATTTGTTCCCTTTCATGGTTCGGGCTTTTGAGAGTTTTGAGCAAAAACACCATTTTTCAAGTATCTTCACAAATTAAATTTCGTAATGTGGGATTTGGTGAGTAGTTAGTGTCGTCAGAGGTGAAATAAAAAAAAATCTTAGTACCCTTTTTGTGTCTTTTCCGTATATGGAAGAGTTTTTCTCATTTTCAAATAACAAGATGCATTAAATAGCAAAGTATACAAAAAATTTTTGCTACGCTCATATATTTTAATAACGGATTAGTGGTTTTTTCTTTTAATTTTTCGTGCTTGATGGCTTTAGTTTGGTTGTAAGTGTGTCGAGCTAAAAGATAGATTTGATGAGTTGGACATGCAGATATTGTACTATAAATAATAAAGCATTAAGGTTAGAATTCTTAATTTTTAAATTCTCTATTAGGCAAGAAAAATGCACATTTTTAACGCACTTAATTTTATGTGATAACTTATCATCTGTATGATTCGGAGTCGTCGAATTTCGGAAAAATACATTAGAATAATATTAATCTACTTGGAATGCGATAAAAAAGTTATCTTACATTTAGCCTTAAATTCAATTAATCTACACTAATAATTAGAATTACATTACTGATGGCTACAATGAAAATTTAATTGTTTTGACTGGTCAATTGAATTCTTAACATAAAGAATTTAGACACAAAATAATAGACATTATCACTACGTAACCAATACTGTTAACACATGGAATTTCATATGCGGGGAAAAACGTGTAAAAATATTATGAAGCTGTACATGGAATAGACACCACTACTACTAATAGACATTATCAACTAACCGGATTCATGTTATAAAAAAAAATATACATGTATAAGCACCTTGAAAATCCAAGTTATCAAAGTTCTGATACTAATTAAAAATCGGATTTTAGTAGTTGATTAACGTAATAATAAGAAAATAACCAGACTATACATATGATAATCTACATACAACAAAGGTGGTAAAGTAAAACTATTCAAGTTTTAAATGATTACAACAAGAATTTTCCATTCCATATGCATATACTCGTGCATATATATGTGTACTACACCTTAAAATGTTTCTGTGAATATACCAGTACATGTGTGATTTTGCTACTAGCCTAAATCTATACTTGGCGGATTTATCTGGAAAGTATAGAGAAATGAAGCAATTGAAAGAAAAAATAAGGGAAACCAACTCGTTCCGTTCTCGTTCCGTACTGAATTCATCAGTACGGCACGCTAGTGACCTTACCTATGATACACATTACACACTGATATAATATGGCAAGGTTGATACAGCGTATATTCATACAGAGTAACCGTCGAGTTCGTTATGAGATGAAAAATGTATTTATTAATTCATGATTTAAATTATAATCCATTAATGCAAAAAAATTATTACTACTTTATTCATGTTTTCAAAAATTCATAAACTCAATATTATTTTAAACATTCAGGTTTTAGATAAAACTGATTGACTGATGTTTGGCAAATGTATTGGCCGACTTTACCGCACACTGTTCTTTTCGAGGTTCTTTTTGTGATATCTATAAACTCTTTATTTATAATGTAAAATTTTTTCTCCCAAAAATTTCAAGAGTGTAATTAAGAGGTCCCTTACTCAAGAACTCAAGAAAAACAGTGTCCCTGCCGATACCACCATAATAGATTCTTACGGTACTACTTCCAATAGAGGGTGCTAAATTTACAACACTGATGTAAGAAACTCTCAAGGCTGGATCATCGTCTGTTGCATCACACTGGTATGTTACGTAATTGTCATGGTTGAAAGAAAAGTCCACGTATGTTATGTTATTACAGCAAATGAGAATATCATCAGCCGCCTTTTTACCTTCGTACAGATTATCAGCTTCACTGATGACTACAAAGACCAACATGACTGACAAAAGGGTGATGCACGCAGGCGATGCCATTTCAATGACAGCTATAGCTTATATAGTAAAATTTCTGAGCTTTGCTTTGGCTCGACTGTTGAAAAGAACTGATACGAACGCGCTTGTGCACCGCTTTATAAGTCTATTGTATGAAACGTTTGGTGTCATATCTCCTAGCGTAGAGTACGAGCGCCGAATAACTCCTTCTGGCAATGTTATGATAAAAATAATACGTTTCGTCAACTTCTTGTACTTTAAAAAAAAGTATGAGTAAGTCTGTTTGGAATGTAATCAGTGGGATTAAAAATAGTAGTTTTTGTCACAAATGTGCATATATCCAGGGCGGTCCATGGGCCCGAGGGCACTTGCGAAACAACGCCCGAGGGACAGTTGGGACCCCCCAGGGCGGATGCACATGAGTGGCGAACGCTGTTTTTCCTACCGAGGGTGTACTAGGGTTACAAAAGTGCCCGAGGTAGGAAAAGAATGTTTAAATCTATATTACAGACAAATGGTTAAACTTGATCTGGTTTGATCAAAGCTAATAAAAATAAAAACTCGTTATAAATTTAGCTTAAATTGTGTGAGACTTTCCGTCGGTACATATAAGGTTCAAACGAATCTCATAAAGCTTTTTTCACATACTTTATTCAACATTGTTCCAAATTTCAACTGCTCTTTTTATTTAACTTTAAAAACTATGTAAAATTACGCATAAAATTCAGATTTTTACCATGATTTTTCCTAACCTTCACATGGAATTTCGAATACAATTCAACTGATTCCAAATCTGCACTTGTGGCGGCTCATATAGTACACGTCAATCGAGCTGCCGGCTGCATTTACCAGATGGCCAAGCGTCAAAGTCGCTTTTCCACAAGCACCCAGAAAAGTCCTAGGTTACTATAAAAGCGTGATCATATCCATTCAGTGGCAGAAGCCACCGCAGATGCCTAAGGCAGAGAGCACGGCGTTGGCCTTACTGATAAGACCGGCGTGCACTCAGGATGAGAGAAATACAAACTTATATTATCTCTCTCTCTCTCTCTCTCTCTCCTCTCTCTCTCTCTCTCTCTCCTCTCTCTCTCTCTCTCTGTCCATCTAGAACTTGAACAAGAGACCTTGCTACACACTTAAAAAAGGCATGTCACAATTCATTAATCGATTTTATTGAAGCAATTACTTATCCTTATTAGACAAATGTCTAAAAAATACGTCTTTATATTATCAAGCATAGTTTGGGTATAAAGTCATGCGACAGAATATTCAGGAATTCCATTACCTCGTAGTGATAGACTATAAATTTATAGTAAAGATGAACGCATTTTCAATATTTTCTGAGGCTGCGATTACACGGATCGGTAATCGCGCGGCATGACAAAACAGCAGCAAAATTCTAGCCAATCAGAGTATTTGCAGTTTGTAGCCGTAGCAAAAGTAGTGTGTGCTCACCCGAATGGGAACGAGTATGGATGATTGGATCCTGTCTGGATCAAATCTGTTTTGATCCATTCCGGATCCATTTTAGCTACTGTACTGGATGATGTATCATGTGACTTTTATACCTATATATCTCAAGTAGACTACAATATACTATAGTCTGCTTGATTCGATTTATTTCATGCATTCGGCAATAAATTAATTATCAAATCCGCAATAAAAACTTAAGTGTTTAGCAGTCCAGGAAATTAATCGGAATTATAAAATTGATGTTATGAATTGTCGTTTGTACTTTCCACTCTAGACATCATAATTGCGAAGTAGTAATTAAAGCAATTTTAAAAGAGAAACATTTTTGCATTCTATTGGTTTTCCATTGAAAATGACAATGTAACATTTTATCATTCCGTGAAAAGCAGTGAAATAACATCGACTTTAGGTTCTCTTATTAATAATGCTGCTTTGTGGTATCATAGTGCAAATATAAAAAATATTGAGGAGTGACCGCACAAAAGTTACTGGGAGTCAGAGAGGCAGTTAATCTGGGATAAAAAATAGGAGAAACTGACTATCTCCCTTGTTCTAATTAAGTTAGAGCGCCATCTAGGCTTAAGTAAAATCAGCTCCACCGCAGTCAACTTTTGTGCGGTCACTCCTCATGATTACAAACTAATGTGCACAGTTAAACATTTTGTGTACTTTGCTATTTTACCCTTATTATTTGCAAAAACTACACAAATCATGTGTACTTTCGTACACAAAGTTTGTGTATAAGATATGAGTAAATGGCTAGATAAAACAAGATTTGTGTACTCGTAACACAAAATTCGTGTAAAATATAATTCACACAAAACGTGTGTAGTCTGTACAATTTCAAAAAAAATTTTTCTGTTCATAATTAAACAGATTAATAAACATTGACGAATAATTGACAACCAGTGTAACATCATTGCTAACACTCGAAACTTTAACAAAGTCGTTTCTACTAACGTACGTGGGTCATTTCACAAAAACTACGATAATTCATAAAGCCTATGTTTATAAACAACGCATCGTATTATTTTTAGCCAAAAATTTGTTCAAGCAGTTAAACTAATTTTCTCCAGGTAGCCTTTTTGAAATCGAGTCGAAAAAATATTTGCCGTGGACGTAGGATGGAAAAAACTAGCTAAAATGACATTACCGTTATGCGATGAATTTAAAAATCTCATTTTAAGTAGCTTATACTGCCTGTGTGTTAACTTTTTAATTTTTTTAAGCTGTATTTTCCAATAACCTGAACCTTTTTGTACCCTTTCTACTAGTCATTTAGGAAAATACAAAAAAAATTTTAAAGTGTACAAGGCAATCTAATTGTAAAGCCTAGTTTTGACACATTTGAATTGCACTAGGCAAATGATTTAGTTGGGCCAAGTGGTCCATTATTTGACATTTGGATTTAATCATTTTGTATAGTAGTGCGAAGAAGCATATCGACCAATTTTTTTCAACTAGAAATTCGAATGTGCCTAGTTAAAGCGTCATCGTGTATCTGCTGACTAAAACAAGCGGTCATTACCGTGATGCCCCTAATATTAAAGGTATTTTAAATTATCAATAAGGTGACTATAGTGTACGACAGATTGTGGTATGTATGTGTATCAAACTAAATTTCGTAGAAAAATCCCTATTTGGGGCTTCAGAATTGCCAAAAAGTACCATGATAGTATTGACAGGTCTGCTTTCACCGTAATGCTTTTTTGAAGTTTTTTAAAAATTCCATGTCAATTAACATGCGGTTTCTAAAAATGACAATAGAGCCTGGTCCAAAGTTTTCGGCTAGTTTGGACCTCACATAGCATAGAAAAAATAATAGTAATATTCTAAACACTAAATTTTGAAAATTCTAGTTCACACACCAAAATATCCCGTTTTTGACTAATGCATATATTATGTAGTCAATTTACTGACTTAACTTGTATACAATATTATTGTGTTACTTCTATAAGTTATAATATTATATTATATTATATAATTACATTATATACGTATAGGTTATAAAAAAAACTACTCTATTTAAGTTTTATAATTCTACTTACGAAACATAATCTTTTTATTTATTACTCTGTTGTTGATCGCTTACTGCTCAGTATAATACGTATTCACTCGACGAATGTCTAGATCACACTGTAAACAAAAAACCATCAGGTGAGCTGCGCAGCTCATTGCACAGTATAGCGTGCGCAGCTCAGCTAGGTCACTGACCACTGACTCACTCAACTGGCTAAGCTTAGTGTGATATAGTCATTCGTCCAGTCAACACGTATTATGCTGAGCAGTGAGCAATCACCAACAGAGTGAGAAATAAGGAGATCACATTTTGTGAGAAGACTTATCTTATACTTGAAACTTAAATAGAGTAGTTTTAATAAAGTACACGTATATAATATAATAAAATAATTGGTTACATAATAATAATGTCTTAATATTCAGTTATTTTATCATGTAATATACACATAAATATATGTAAAAGCAAATAAGCTTTCCGTGTCAGTCAAACGATGATGATTATTGCAATAAAATCCACACTATGTTTATTTTAATGTGTTTCATTCATTAAATTAGTATTAATATGTACTGCCTTCACATGTATGGTCAAAATTATTTACTCATTTGTTCATCTGTTTTATAACCTCAAAATATTATTACTACAGAACGTAAGATAGCGTATTATACGGTATACGGATCTAGTCTGGATCCATTCATGATCCATTATCCGGAAGTCCAGTTCCCTGGATCCGAAATTGCGAAAACAATTGATACAGACTGAATCCATATAATGGATACATTCTGGATTCAGAGGTCCAGCATACGGATCGAGAACAAATCAATACTGAAAGATTATTTCCATTCAGGCAGTTCACATGGAACACTTCACTGTACTTGAAGTTATAAGAATTTTTAACTTGCACGGGAACGGGACTGCGGCACCGTGTCTCCAGCAAGTAATATAACCGATAAGTGCTGTGAACTTAGACATTTTCTCTTCATTGCAGTTTATTTTGGAGTATTCGTGTCTTGGAAACTCCCAAATGTTTGTTGACATGACCATTTGGCAATAAAATTAAGTGATTGGCACAAAATTATTCACGTTTTTCACCTTCTATAGCATACTGCTGTATGTACTTGTTTCTACTCACGCGCTCAGTTGTTACTATTAAAACATTTGTTTAGTTGGATCCCAACGCTCCCAAGTCTATTTCAAAGAACAATTGTTTATTATAAAATTGCAACTAACAAGAAAATATTAAGGTCCATCCTCACTTTTAGGTTATATTACTTGCTGGAGATACGGAGCCGCAAAATTGTGTGCCTAGTTCACATGCAGCACGTCAATGCGCTTGAATGGGTGAGAGCGAGAGTCGGACCTCTCCCTTGCTCTTATTCCTTCAAGTGCAGTGATGTGCTGCGTGTTAACTGGGTACACACTGCTTTTGCCGCAGCTAAAAACTGCAAAAGCTCTGATTGGCTGGAATTTTGGTACTGGTATGAAATGAAAAACTGTCAGGTACTGGTACTTTTACCTTAATCGGAGAACAAAATTCATACCAACAAAAGATAAAAAGCCCCCTAAATAATCATGGAAAATGACATGCTCGCCTTTCCCCCGATTCCCTGTCGTGCCTACGATTGCAATACCAAAGAGACGTAGAGAGCATTAGATGGAAGAGCTTTTCAAGGATCTTGTTTTCAGGCCGTTAAAACCATTTCCGCGATTCGGGAGGGCGCGCATCCCTGCTCATTTTTTTCTCGTTCTGTCCCAGCAAACCGCTCTATCACTTCTGAGTGTCTTAACGATAAAAAGAGTGCGGTGCGAGGGACAGAGGGTGTCTACTTTTTCTGGGAGGTGACGGAGATTTTTACCCGAAAGTGTCTGTAATGCGTGCCCGCTTTCGTTTGGGTTAAAGGTGCCCCCCTTTTCACTGTCATTCACTTGCAGCTGCTTTTATCTTTTGTCTTCCTTTTTTACTTGCGACGGTAAGCACATGGGTTCACAAACGTCAAGGACTGAATCTAATAGCTGGGGTACTTTTCGTACCATAAATTTGTATGTAGAACGATCAAGTAGCCCGATGATCTTTATTTCTCAACTGTCTTCAAAATTTCAAAATACTTATAGTTTTGACAGAATTGGACACTGTTATCCTTACTTATGATCCATCACAAAAAATTATTGATAATACTTAAAAACTGGCATCAAGGTGCTTACACAAATACATTTGTATTTTTGATCACTTGCAGTTTCAGAGACTTACGTACATGCGATTACAAAAATGTATATCTCTTTATTATTTCGATAAGTTAAATCATCTATAAACAGAGTCAAGTCCATTTAGACTAGAACAGTTGGGAATAGGAACATAAAATGAACTACGATAATGATGTTGGTTCTATAGATAGTGTACTATTCTCGCATCTTATTTGTGTCCACTGCTATGTCAGGTTCCGTTCCATTTCCTTATTCCAACATCTATCTTAAATTTCATGTATTTGAAGTTATTACTACACAATGACTTGTATACTTTTTCCGGATATTGTTTAATTTTTCGTTCTAACCTTAGTAATGAATTAGATTCCAACTCATCCTTAATTTGATAAACTTTTAAATCATATATATTACAGCATTTATTTTTGTTTTATCTTTTATTAACTGATGTACTTTGCGTTAATTTTTGCCCACTTGAAATGTTACAGCGTTATGTTATTCTCATTTTTTTTTTCCAACACAATAATACCTACAATTCTATTTTAGCTTTAATATTTATATATTTCAGTGTCCTTATTGATTATTATTGATCCCCCATCTCCAAATCCTAATTTCATTAATCCTTTAGGATAAACTCAACTTTTAATTTTGCCTTACTCTTCCATTTAGATTCTTCATTTTTCTAATATTATATTTGCAAATAATTTATGATTCACATCCACTAACACCACTAATCTATAATCTTTAACATTATTTTTATCTCCTGTTTCATGAATTGGATAAATTCTTACTACCTACCATCTTTATAATTGCTTCACATCATCAAATAATCTATTAAGTAAATATTTCCGTCAGCTCTACGTGAGTCTCTAATGATAATGCATTAAAAACTCTTCTACAATTTTATCTACCCTTTCAGCTGCCTGATTATTTTTCCTCTTTTTCGAGCGCATATATCATTTCTAGAACACTAGTTTCCTTATTTAGTTCTTCACACCCCTTAAGGATGTTCGATCGGTTTTGAAAAATCCATCGATTGGCCTTGAAAAAATTCAAGGAGATTCCTTGAATTATAATAAGCAACTTTTGTGTTTAACAGAATTGAGGTCACCGGACTCATTTTCAAGAAATAAAATATCTTCGAAAATTGTATAACACGTGTTCTTATAAGAAAAAAATAGATAATTAACTCATACTTTCTTAAAATGCATCGATGGAGTTTGAAAATGTGCAGGTACACGTCAAATTATACGAGGATTCCTTTAAAATTATAAATATATGGGGTGACCGGAGTATTTTCTGAGATATTCCGAAAAAACAGAATTTTTCGCGAAAAAAATTATTATAGACGATGTCAACTGCTACAAAATACGTTTTTATTTACAAATCTAGGTTAAAATTGCGTTTAAATCAATTGAAAGGAGGGGCAATGTATTGAAACATGTTAAAAATAGTGTTCAGACGAGTTCAAAATCTTGCACCCGCAGGGGGCCCCCGCTAGGTACGGGGCTAACCAATCGAGCCTCCTTAATACCCTCATTCTCTTATTTTGCCTCATTTTCGATATTTTTTTTCTTTTTATCCTTGCCTTTTTTTTGTTTTTATTTGAATCTCTAATAATTCTTTAAAATGTATATCTTTCTTCTTCAATATACTTCTCACATTACTGTTATTACTCTTAGCCTGTGTTATTGCACTCCCGAATTTCTTTGTTTTCTTACTCTTTCATTATTTTCTTGTCTTTTTTCTATTCATTTTATTTTTTTGCTTCTTAGGCTACATATTTCAGCAAAATTCTTGCTTTCTATTCATTTTTATTTTTAAAACTAGATAAACCTTATTTCTTACCGACACATTGGCTGAGGGGCAAACTTCATTTCAGCCGATCACCGAGGTTAAGCAACATTGGCTGCGGTTACTATTCAGATGATAGCCCCTGAAATTGTAGAACTTTGAAATGTGACTCAGACATCGAGTCAGAACTCAAGCAACAGACCGGGCTGTTCCGGGACAGGTTTACCAGAATTTCTCCCACCGGGTTTTCCTGGGATTTTTCTCGCCCCACAGGCATAACCTTGGGTGAATGCAGAACGTTGTGGAAAAATTGGGGACAGGGAAAATGGGAAAAAATAATAATAACGGTGTAGAGGTACACGTAAACGCCTGGAACGGCTGCACAAGGAAATCTACCAAACTTTTAAAAAAACTTTAAACTTCACCATCACCTCTGTCATGGTTTGTAATTTACTTTGTTGGACTTATCCAAGTATTTTTTAGCTTTTCATCCTAATTGTATCTTGAATATGATTAAATTTATCTTACGTTTTTTAATTTTTGTCCTTTTTCATAATTTTCAATTTTTTAATTTTCTCTTCTTTATACCAATTTATATTAAATACCTTTGTGATCGAATAGCAATGTACGTAATTTTTTAATGTATCTATTAAAAGTAGGGCTGCCGCAAGAGTCGAGAAAATCTTGGTCTTGTCTTGTCATGAGATTCAAGTCAAGACAAGAAGTATGAGAGCAAGAATCGAGACAAGACAGGATGAATTACCCAAGATCTTGGCATAATCTTGTCATGTTACAAAAATTACCATACAAATCACTACACCGAGAGAAAAGTCTAGGGAATACTGCATGTACTGTGGTATACAACTATTGCAAGGTACCTTCACGTGTACAGCGTACAACTACTGCACGTGAAGGTACCTTGCAATAATCGTATACCACAGTACATACAGTATTCTCTAGACTTTTCTCTCGGTGTAGACAATATTGTAATTTAAAGAAGAAAAACCCAAAATAAAATAGGACCTTTCTAGTTTAACACCTGATTTTTCGTTTTTGGCCTTGAATTCTTAATTAATCTCACAAAGATTGGGCTTGATTTATTCTTTGGAATGTAACGATTGTGCAAAAACTCTTATTTTTTTAATAAAATTGCTAAGAATTTAAGGTAGAAAATCCGTCGACCGAGTTAGTCAAGCGAGCGAAGTGCGTCATTTACCGTATTGTGACAGTCTTATATATTAAGGCTATCTGCTTTTGTCATTCAAAGAATATTAATCAACAAACTGTCTTTTATTTAGTCCCGACACACCATAATTTGAAAGAACTAGAATAAAATAGAAATTTTAAAGATTCGTATAGTATTTTTTGTAAAAATAATTTGATTTGTTATGTATGCTTTTGAAGCTGTTATCGGTATCCTATTACAACCTATGTTAAAAGACGATACTTCAAACTAAATTATCTTAAAAACTAGTTCCGATACCCTACCTTAAAAAAATTTTTAATAACATGAAAAAATTTAATGTATAACATATTACAAATTCAAGAAAAGTTTGATTTGTTAGTGACGACGGATTCTCTACCTTGTACTGCCCTTAAGACTCTGATGGATTCTTTCTTGAACGATCTTCGATCAGAAGTGACTATTGCCAAAATTTGAGACAATTTACACAAGACCGAGATTTCTGAAGACAAGACCGAGAAAATTACAAGACAAGACAAGAGTCATCGCGTCGAGGAAATTATCGAGATCAAGACAAGACTAAAATTTTCTAAATTTTTCGAGATCGAGACAAGACTCTCCAAAAATCTCGATTGTCTCGTCTTGTAACAGCCCTAATTAAAAGCTACTGATGTATTCATTGCCTGTCTCTTGCAGCTTCCAAAAACCGATTGCATTTATCCGTGTTCGAATCGACAGCATCACCCAATCGTAAATCACTCGATCGCTCAATCCACGAAGGCATGAATGACAGTGAGAAGACCAACGAGATGAAACACAACTTAAAGTTTGACTAAGAACAGATTCCTCACTGCTCCTCCCGACTATTAGGCATCACCCCTTCAGCAGATCGGAGGCAGGGAGTAGTGTACCTGATGCTTTCCTCGCGCATGTAGCACCCTCTCGAACTCGAAGCCACGAGCCTAGAGAAAACTTGCGCCCGCATAGATATACGTACCACAGCGTATAATGCAAAGGGATAATAATGCACTGGATAATCTCACAAGTGGGGGTAAGTGAAAAGGGGGTCGAGAGAAGCGCACCACTCAAGCAGTAGAGTTTCCTTCCTCCCACCCTATCTTCCGATATGTATGCTGCTGCCGAGCACAGCTGCGCCCATCCCCTCCCCCATCGTGCTTCAATCAAGCCCTGGCGTGTTAATATGGAGATGCAGCCGATTGTCGTGCTTAACTAAAATGAGCTTCCCCTCCCAGCACCCTCTAACCTCTGATCCTTTGATCCTCTGTACTTATTAGAAACTTGGACGTATGCCTGCGTGCGAGAGCCTGCTTGTGCGTGTCTGTGTATGTGTGCGTGCACACACCGCAACGATTGATTGATTTTGTACTCGAGGAGAGAGTTCTGTGTTATATAGCTTGGTCCTTAATTCGACCGAGATATCCTTGCGCACGCCCGTGTAAGGAGGACGAGGGAGTAGAGACAAGAGTCACTTGATTGCGTGATCCTTAATTTTACTTTGAGGTTTACTTAGCGATACCCCCGTACGCTATATTTCGGAGAGCTACTTGTGAATCCATTATCCCATCTGGGTAGTACACGATATCGCGCTCACGCGTCTTTTGCGAACGGAAAAGTCAGAAGCGCACGCTCGTGGATTGATGATTTCTCGTGATTTTCAGAAAGCTTGAATGTGAGGAGGAATCAATATTCTGTGAATCCAATAATGGCACCCATCCCTGGCGCGTAATGCATGCCCGTAGCAGTCTCAGCAGAGCGCACATACACGCCTACACCCACATATGCATAATACAAAGCACATCAGACACGCAGCAGGTATGCAAGGGATGATGGACTTCCCCACGTACGTATATACGCGTGCACAGTGTACAACTCCCCTCCGAGTGTGCCCGGATGAAAAGAAATGACACGCGGTCGGCATCGATCATCCATTTCCATACCGGAGCAGAGTCTCCTTTACCATGGAAAGGCTAAGCGCGAAGGGAAGTTAGGAGAGACGAGTCCCCCGTCTGGGGAGTTTATGGACGTATACATGCATGTGGAGCGTATACAGACGTCTCTGCGCGAAGGAGCTAGCGTCATCCATAAATTTTGTGGCGCAAAGTGTATTTGCGTCGCGCTTTGACGCTGGGGCAGGGAAAATATGAGCAAATTTTTCTTTCTTCGACCGGTGGCGTTCTATTCGCATTGCTTTTACGAAAAGCGAGGGCCAGACGTACAAGGGAAGATGATGCTCGGATAAGATGACCAAATGCACTTGCCGAGGGATGACCTGTGGTGTTTGGTGGTGGGTGTAATGTGACACCAGAGTTTTTTTCTTTTGTTCGTGGTGCACCCGCGTGTTTGCGAGTATGTATGGTTCTAGATTTTTGTACCATGTATACGTATGAACAATAGGTGATGACAAACGCTAAAAGAAAAGTATCTGTCTTGAATTTATTGGGGAAGTTTATTGAATTTGTAAATCATGAGAATTCCACGCTGCGTAAAGCTTTCTCGGAATTCACCAGATAACCATCAACAATCTATTGACTGGATGGACAAGGGATTTTCATTACTTATATATAAAGGTAGATGAAGCGGATCAACGTTCCTTTTGAGCCTACCATAAGTCCATTACTCGGAGTACCAGCTCTTCTCTGGCAAGCCTGCTGAAGTATCGCATTGACTTAAAAAGATGATTTCTATAATGTACTCGTACATTGATTTGTACAACTGTCTAGACTTTTTACATCTGAAAGACACAGGAAAATCCGAAACTACAATGAAGAAAAGTTCTTCTGGGTAAGAATCCAACCTAACAAACAGCCAGCATACAGAGTATTTTGTGTCTGTTGGAAACGGGTCAAAAAAAAATCTGGATGTATCCACCAGGAGTTAAACCCTTGGCTCGAATAGCAGTGTTGTTTCTGGGTTTAGCATGCTAACCGTTAAGCCAACACCACGCGACCAGATTAATTGATCCCATAGTGTTTTTTTTTTTTTAAATTCGTAAAATGAACTAAATGACGTTAGATTCATTCAAAGTTTTTAGTAGGTCTACCTTAGAAAAAAAACATAATAACTTTATCAGATTCCAGAAGTCATAAAACTTTGAATGACATTAAAAACCGTTCAATGACTCTGAAGACTTCAAATAATTGGAAGACATTTAAAAGACTTTCAAGTCTTTAAAGACTTTTAAGTCCTGAAATGACTTTTAACCACGCCAGAGATTATGCAATCATTATCGATGACTTTGAAGTTTTTAGATGAATTCAGATGATTTTAGATGAATTTTACGGGCTATGTAAAGACTTTATTTGTCCATTACACTTCTAGCGTCGTCTATGGTGCTTTGACATACGAATCCAAATTAAGTCCTACCCGGTCTACATTCATTCCTATAAACTTTTCTCCCAGCTTTTATCTGTATTATGGTCATGCTATTTTATGTGACGAAACCAATCAGACGCGTTTTACTTTATTCGCTGCTATCTAATATTGTTATCACATATCAAACACGAATCAGTACTAGTAATAATACACACGCAAAGCATTGATTCGAAATTGGAGTATCTGATAAGGTAAATTATCCTTACAAGCAAACTATGATTAAAGAAATGTTTACTTACAACTACTTGTTAGTACACAAAAGTCATCTGAAGTCACTTAAAGTCGTCCAAAAACATTAGAATTATTCGAAAGTCTTTGGATGACTTGCAAAGTCTTTTTAAGTCTCCTATAAACGGCTTCCGTATTACACGAAGAATCCTATATAAAATAGCACACGCATTATTTTTCTATGGTTATGTCAACACGTCACGCCCATAGAATAACTATGTATTATGATCATGCTAACAAATCACGCCAACGCCTACAAAGTGCATTGTAGTCTTTCTGTCCTCTATACTACTCAAAAAAATTTTACAACGCATCCTAGCCGCAATCCAGAATAAAAAAAGATCAAGAAAGAGGGAGGGCATCGTAAGTAGACGCCCGCGCCATCGGGAAGAGGAATAAAATGCGCGCGCACAGCCAAAAAGCCGGAGCACTTTATGATCATCCGCGCGTCTCCCGTTTCAACGGTAGCAGTCGCAGAACAAGGAAGAAGAGTCCACAAAGGGATGAGACGGCCCAGGCTTTGCATCATGAGAGAAGACGTCGAGGAAGAGATTCCCATTACCAGCGCAGAGTCACGCGTCTCCAATCCCCTTTTTTACACTCGTGCGCGCATAAGCTGCACACGATGAGCGATGGAAAAAATGGATGCACCTATATGTATACACACTCAGGCAAGAGGGTCGAGTCGCACATGACGCATCGATTGAAATTTAATACGTCCCCCTCCCTCTTCACTCTCGCGGAGCCGAAGGAGAGATATCTCTTATAGGTTATACCCAAGAGCAAATACAGGATGTAAGTTTATGGTGTGCATGGGCCCCTTTAATTATTTCCTTTGGCGCTACGGCAATGTTCAGCAGCGCGTGTTTGTCAGACGCGCCGGCTACTTTGCTGCTGTCTCCTGTCGTAGGGATGGGTGGGTGAGATAACAGGCTTTTGCAAACACTACTTCTGCACGCGTCTAAACTAATATACGTGTGTGCGTATGTACATGCTCTGTTGGTCTAGTTTCGCTCTTAATATACCTAAGCGCGTGCGTACGTGGGAGCAAATAGAAAGAAAGAGAGTGATCCAAAGAGGATGGGAATAGCCCCCACCAGCGCCGGGGTTGCAGTACACTGCCGCTATGAAGAGATAAAGACAAAATAAACACTCGAGAGTGGGAAAGTCTCCCAGCCTGCTAGCTAACTCGCGTCGTTGACACTTTTCCACGTGCGAGTGGGTTTTTTTATTAGCGTCGTGCTGGCTGTAGTAGGAGTACTTTTGAAATTTTGTAATCGTCATTATCGATACGGAGTTTGTTTTTCTCCTCGGCTATTACTATTGAATATAACCCATCACTCGAGAATCGTCAACTTAACAGCGAGCTACTCGTTTTTAGGTGAACACGAATTATATCTTTGCTAAAGTATTTTTACCAATTTTTTGTTATCGTGCCCAAAAGGATTAAAAGAGAGAAAATAAAAGAAATTATCACCCTTGAGTGACGAGATCCCGTCCACGAGCATGAAGCCACACGTGTCCTGCCTGTACATCGTTTTCATATATTTTAACTTAATGTTTTGAGCTGCCAAAAAGATAGAATTGATAATTTACAGGTTAAATCATAACTTTCGAGGAAAAACACATAATAGTTTCAACGCATATTTATTTTGGTAAGTAGTGATGGTTTGCTCGTTTTTCACAAGTTTCAATGTTTCGGTGCTCACCCACGGTCTGTTAATGCATCCGGGAGGATTAAAATTGATGAATCCGGGCGAAGCAACCAGTCATTTGAATTTTTACGACTGGCGACTTTAATTTCGCCGAATCGTTAGCAGAACGTGGAAAAATACCACCACGTTCATATTTAATTTCACGGCTCGTAATCTCTTTTTTCTTCTGTGTTTACAATAACAGGCGTTGCAAAAGCAGTTCAACAATTCGATTAATCGATGCTAACCTAAAAAGTACACGTACCAACATTTATACCTCCCCCCTCCACCAGTAAATACTCAAACAAGACCGTACAAACGCACAATCATCCGAAAAACGCGCGGAGACTAATTTCGTTTCGAAAAGCAATTACACGGCCAACGAATTTAAAGCAGCATCAAACGCGATCGCCGATTCTTAATCAGGATAATCGAACCAACCCGGGAAAAAGTCCCCCCCCCCCTTCCATTCCTCTGGAAAACCCCGTTAAATACAGAGCACGAGGCCCGGGCGCCTCTGAACGAATCGTTAACAAAAATCTCCTCTAATTTTATACCGCCATAATTGCGAAAAGTCCGGAAACGAAAAGGGCCCCCCCGGGTGGGGCAAAAAGCGAAAAATAAAAGTCCAGGTCATTAACGCTGACGGTGGAGGGGGTTCGCCTACATCCCCTGGCACGTATACAAGTACATACCTAGAGAGAGAGAGAGAGAGAGAGAGAGAGAGAGAGAGAGAGAGGGAGAGAGGGACTTGAGCTTTCGAACGATAGCTGCAGTATAGCTGCGGGAGCGAGCAAGAAAGAAAGAGCAACAGCGGCGGAACCGCAGCAGCAGCAGCAGCAGCAGCAGCAGCAGAGCGGCGCCAGTTGGCCGGCACAGCTCGATTCAATCATTCGCGAAATAGCCGCTTGTAATCGGGCGTAATTACTCGCAAAGTGCGCCGCTGCCTGCTACCGCTGCAGCCGCCGTTTACCCGGTCTCGGGATCGGAATTAACGCCCTGGATAACTCGCGCAAACACGCGCGGACCGCCACCCCCCCCCCCCCCCCCCCCCCCCCCCCCCCGCCCCCCCCCCCCCCCCCCCCCCCCCCCCAGGCGATCATTACGCGTATGCTGTATACACGTGGACGCTATTAATGCGAGCTGGCGGCGAAAATATTTTTCGGAAAATCGCGCCGCGCTCCCGGTTTTAATGCATGCGGTGGGGTTCGTTCTGACAGTGCGTCACTGCGAATTAGCGACTGGTCACTCCAGAAATCGGGGGAAATCTAAATTTGATTAGTGGTTTGGTGAAGGTTCACTGCAAGATCAGTAAATTATATAAGTTTTATTGATTTGGTTTGAGAGAGTACAGTTTTTGTATGAAATTTGTCATAAAAATCCATCAATCATCTATTAAAGAAATGACTTACACGACTTTACAACAACAATGTTGTGTTGGAAATGGTAAAAGTGTGCGAAGCGTGAATAAAAAGTGATGCTTTATGTGAAGAAATAAAGGCGAAGGGGAGAATGACAAAAAAAAAGCTTGTCAGAGAACATTTCCCTTTTGGCAAAACCCACCGAAAGCCATACATCTCTACCATCAGTATAGATCAGTAACTACTATTACTATCAACCATAGTACTAACCCCTCGACATTGAAAAAATAAAATAAAAGCGCCTATACCTACACTAGTATACATGTATACATGTATGTGTCGGAATCTCCGAAAAAGCGTGAAATAAAGAGCACAAGCCCTAGATTTAAATTATAATAATTGTCTTCAGCTCGCTGTAGTTGATACAAAATACCCTTTGGGGAACTTTTACAGGAAAAAAATGTACTATGAAGGCCAGTAGTATGAGTTGTCACACTGTACCTGCCTCTAGACGAGAGAAGGGCAAGCGCAGATGATTATTTGCCTGTGTCTCGTTCGTCTCGTTCGTCCGTGACCCTCCGCTGCTGGATTTCTTACCTGAAAGGGGATTCGCGCAGGATTTCCTCCCGTTCTAAAGGGAGAAAAGGAAAAGATAACGCCTGGGAAAAATAACCACTCTCAACACGGGCGGGTATGGTTTTCACTCATCGTTTATTGAATCATTTGCACAAGATGGCTCCCAGGGCC
>JAPYYV010003064.1:0-34120 GCA_030522625.1 Copidosoma aretas
CATCGTAATTTACGTCAAATTTCCTATCAAAAACTACTTTTTTTTTATGGAAAATGAATTATTACTATAGTAAATAAATAAATTTATGTAGCGCGGCACATCTTATCGGTGCGCAGATTCTATCGCACGTTATATTTTCTTGCATCATTTCGTTTTTCTCCATAAAACATATGGTTTTTATATTAATCAGTTTTAAATAGATTTTAATCATTAGACAGTCTTATTGGAAATCATTACTAGATATTTTGTGTTCATTGGGTTGTCTGTTATGTTACTAATAGATAAAGATTAACTACTAACTTGTGCATTAGTCATAGCAAACTTTCACGTATGTTGCCCATTCAAATACAATTATTGCCAATGATACATATCATTCTAGTCCAATTATAGTCACGTATAACTAAACAGTTAGCCGAATAGAGCCCGCGAGTGTTCATTTCAAATTTATCTGCTCGTAAATATGCCATTAACTACGGAGTTATTACAACAAAGAATTTGTGATACCTGTCGTCAGCGAATCAACAACAGCAAAGAAGAAAATTATGCTAAGTGCAATAATGATGAAGATGAAATGGTACTTTACTGTACCATATTAAGTGTTCAACTCTATTACACTGAATATGCGACTCAATAGCATAACATAGCTAACAGCAGCGTTTCGCTCCCTTTATTTCTTTAGCCAGTAAGCTCCTTACTTATAGTAAATATATTTAGTAAATAAATTTTTAATATTCCGTCAATATCGCTAATTATGTGTTTTCTTTTATAACCGGAAAATGAAGATGAATCATCAAAGGAAGAATCAGATGTTTAAATTGGTAATGGAGAAACTTCGGGTACTTCCGGAGAAAGCAAAATAACACTAAATGATCGCGTCGATCGATTAAATAAAATTAAATAAATACAAACAAAATTTTTTAAATCTTACTCATCATATGAATGATTTTAAAATAGCAGCTACGTAGCACTTTTTTCCAACCTCACACGGTAAAGGACTATTTGACGGAATAGGTGGAACATTAAAACGACTTGCTGCTAGAGCTTGTCTTCAAAGAGTAAATAATCCGATTCGCACTCCGGAAGAATTGTTCAATTGGGCGTCTGAAGCTCTACAAAATATAACGTGTCGCTATTCAACTAATAATGATTATGAAGAGGAAGAAAAAAGTTTACCAACGCGTTATCAAAAAGGTATAACGATAAAAGGCACGTTAAAGTATCATTGTATAGTTTTAAACTCTCTTCAAGAATTGAAAGCAAAGCTATTCTCACTGTATGAGAATAAAACTATTGTAAAAATTTTGAATGAAATAATACTATAGGCGTATAGTATAAGAGTAAATGTAAATATTGTACCATGTCACTTAGAACGAAGTACTTATTCAATAATAATGACGTATTAAGATCATAATTATTAACACTATTCATTTGCTACAATAATATTTTGTATTAACTGATTTCTTTTATTTCATTATGCATAAGGTTAATTGTGCTTACAAATATTGTTTGACTGAAGATGTCAAATAATAATTTATAAAACAGAAAGAGAAGATGTGGAGCGAATAAGGCGTGCGATATAATCTGCGTTCCGACAAGACGTGCTGAGTTACATAAATTATCTCATTTCCAATAGTTATAATTAATTTTCCATCGAAAAAAAAGTAGTTTTTGATAGGAAATTTGACGTAGAATACGATAGTATTACTAAAAACTTGCTACGAAGGGGGGCAATAGTTGAAAATCAATTCAAACACTCCAATTGTTAAATACAATCTTAAATTGGTAATAATTTTTCGTATAAGTATTTAATACTCAAAGCTTATTTTTTTTCCTTTGAAATAAAAAAAATTACAGTCTGTAGCTTAAATAGTACCGGAGTTATGAATGTTTAAAAGTTCTTCCTACAGCCCAAAATCACCAAAATCGCGGAATTTCAATCCTTTCTAGCGTCCAAAATATTGTCAAAAAAAAAAACAATAAAGTCGTGTCTCTTTTTTTTCAATAAAGAACCCATAAAAGAAGTTTCAGCAAATTCAAAAATGTGTTGGCCCGAAGGGTGTTTGGTTTTTAAAAGAGCGTCTTACATATGTCATTAGTTTTCCACTTTTCTGGTATTATAAGTGTTTTAATTTTTCGTTTTTCTATTTCTGGAACGTATTTAAAAAATTTTTATCACTTTAAGCAATTTGCATGTTTAATTTCAAAATTTTAAACAATGAACAAACAAATAAAGATTTTATTGTTACGGAAATTATCTTACTTCTATTACTGATTTTTAGTACTTGTATAATTTGTCAAAAATCTCCGCCAAATACTATGAATGTATTTCGAAAACTACTTTTTGTTTTACAAATATCTTGTAAAGTTCTGCTAACTATCTCATCCCAAATCATCAAATTTACTTCTCCCAATTTTTTTTTCAATTTCAATTTCTAAAACCGTGTTCTCAATGTTAATTAAATCCAGTAATAACAATAAGTTCTATGACTGGTCATCTCTTTAGGAAGTAAAACAGATGCAATACCATTTGTAGCCATCAGTTAAAATTTTTCCTTTAGAAAAAAATTAGTTAATTAACGTTTTACATAAAAATGTTTTTCTTGATCCTTCTGGACCATCTATAAAAAAAAAATTTTTGATTTTCTGTGCATATAGTTGTAATAATATTTCTTTGGTCATTATTCAATCAATTGTACAGTGACTGAAACATTTCTTTAGAAAACAATATCTTTAATATTATCAATCTGTCCCGATTTTATGTTTTTTTGGTATTAGTAAGTTCAATGATTCACAAGATTTGCCGTTCAATATTTAAATTTCATCAATGGAAGCAAAGCTCGACTTTTTTTTCATTAAAAAAATTTCCTGAAAAATATTTTCTATATTTTTTCAACATTTTATCACTTTGGAAGTTTTCTTAAAGTAAAAATCACGCAAAGAATTGTATTAATTGGAAAAAAGCATGCCAGTAATGGCTATATCATCAATTTGACTATTATTTTTTATCAGACCCATCGCGATAGCAGTATCTTTAAAACATTTGTAAGTAACGTTTTTCTAAGTTTTTAAGTCGTTAAAAGATTTAACTCCTTTTACTTCATTCAAAATTAATTTGAGAAAAAAACATTTAAGGTCTTGTGGAGAAACAATGTTTAATCGACCTATTGCTGTATATTTCTTCACTTTTTATCTTTTTTGCCGACTTTACATTGGTTATTAAAAAGATAGGTTCCCGCGATATTTACGTTGTGTAATGATCCAGCATAATCATTTATTTTATTTAAATAAAACCAAGCTGTAAGTGCCGTTTACCAATTTTTCATAGGTATCGATACTTTTCGTGATAGTGTAATGTATCAAAAACTATCGATTCTTTGATACTTTAATGAAGCCTCGGCTATCAGACATTTTTGTACAACATTTTTCAAGAAACTTTAATTTGTTTCATGCAATGGCAGGTTCAACACGCTAATACAATGGAAAAGTTTCTTTAAAAAAAAATCGATTGTTTGCTAAGTAAAAATTTATTCGATAAGAAATATTAGTTTATAACATCAAAAGTTCACGAAGTACAAATAATACTATGTCCTTATTATATATTCTACGTATATATCTACAAGTACACTCATTTTAACCATTAGACATCAATGTTTTTGACAAGCAGGAGCCGGTAACAATTTTGTGTGGTGTTTATCTGACATATAATTAGCCTCACATTACTATAGGTAGTTATGTGTTTTAGAAAATTTCCGAGAAACTTACAAATAGCTTATAAAATGAGTGCATAAAGAAGATGATAATTGTTGAAAATAAATTCTTTTACTAGTACTTTGATACCATTTGACACTTAGTAAAAATTATCGATACTTAGGTACTGATACTTCTCAATGCATCGAATTTATGATACCGTAAGTATTGATACTTTTTTTCAGTATCACAAAACCATAGCGTTGATCGAACATGTTGCGGTATAAATTTCGATGATATTGGGCAAGAAATAATGCGCAGTGGATTTGAATGAAAATTAACTATGTTAACACAAGGTATGCTTTTTGTGGTCGATCAGTCGGGGTCGGTAGTGCATAACACTTTTTCAGCTTTAACTTAAGGATTTAGACAGACACATTTAGATCTTAGAGATGCCATAAGATGATTTTAAGGCATAAATTAGTATGCCCAGATGCAGAAAAAAAAAGAGTTACGTATACTATACCAACCCTGTGGGCATGAGTGTTGCAAAGTTCCCAGATCAGTCGAGTCTGAGGTCGCTCATGGCGATGCTTAAATCACCAAAAGTAGCTAATAGGCGTCACTAGAATCGCTAAGAAAATCGCCAATCTCCGAATAACCCGAGGACCCTATATCATAAATTAATGATTCCCAATTGTACCATGTACCAAGTTTTTTATCTAGTGACCCGGGGAAAAGCAGGATGATCCTGTTTTAATCAAATAAATTATTGACTAAATAACAACATAACCTGAACACCCCGTTTTCCATCCCAATAACTTGGGCAACAGCAAGTTAATTTATTGCATAAATTAATTTTTGTTTCTCAATAGATTATAAGAAAAAAAAATGTAAATTCTTGTAAATAAGAAAAAAAGTTTAATTTATCAAAGACTTAACTAATAAGTCATGACACACTTTTAACCAATTCTAAAGCATCACTGATTAAATCATTAAATACGAAATGTTCAAATTTTTAAAAATATTTTTTATACAACAGTTTAATTGGATTTCTAAAAAATCTAACAATTAATAAATAGGGAATTGGCTTGCAAAGCGTGCGGGGGGCGAAGCCTTATTAGTATAAATATCTACCTAATTTATATAGTTGTATTGAGTGGGGCTGTCAGTTTTCTCCCCCACGATCCCCTATGCCCACGCTTTCTTGTCGTTCTTCCGTAGATTTTCTGCAGCTTTCTCACAAATTACGGAGTTCTTCGCTAATTTTTACGTGATTTTCAACCCAATTTTTTCCAGGGTCAGCTTCCCCACGCTTCTTCACATGTCCCCCACCAAATTTATTTCGCTCTTCCACCGAATTCCCCACATACTCCCCCACATACTTCCCTACTTATCTAGTTATACAAAGAAGTCACAAATGTATGAGGTCTACTATATTATATAGTTGTATCGTGTGGGGTTGTAATTATTCTTCTTCACGCTCCGGCACTTCTTTCGATACTCTTACAAATGGATTTTAAATGTAGAACATTACATACGTGGATAATAAATTCAATGAGTCGTAAGTATTTTTGTAAAGTATTTTTATACCAAATTTAGTATGCTGGGGTTTTTGGGCTCGCTGATTATGAATCATACGCCAGTTTTGCATAATTTAAGATCGCAGATCTAAGATGGCGGACAAAATTTTCGAAAATCAACCGATTTTTAGTAATATTAGTGTTATTTGAGGGTTTTTGTGTTAGCTCATCAGTAATCTGAGCTAAGATTTTATAACTCAAGACAGTAGATCCAAGACGGTGGGCAAAATTTACAAGTAAGCACAACCATAATTTGTAAAATATCTGCTAATAAAAGAAAAAAAAATGCAGTAACCGAGATGCAAACTCGCACTACAAGAACAGGCGACAAGCATCTAATTAATCATGACAGATTGGTTGATAATTATTTGAGTGCAGTTCATGTACATATAAGATTAAAGTACAAGGTATTCTTTTTGTTATTTAAAACCGAATCATAATAATATAAATATATTTTGTATTGCTTAAGCAGATACTGAATATAAATATTTTCAAGTTTTATAAACCTTTTATCTATTATCCTTATTCTTGATATTCTATGTTTTCCAAAAATGTTCAGATTACTTCCATTGCAGGTTCAAACGTAGTATCAATTCAACATTTAAAAAAAGATTCAAAATTATTTTAAGTATTCGTGTGTATGTATACTGTTAAGTTGTAAGAAATATAAATGAAAGTACAATGCTTCTGATAATGCCTTATAACGAATTTTTTTCCTTACCCAAGAACCACAATGTAAGATTTGTACCACTTACGATGTACGATAATTTTTTATATTTTTGACTCTCAAACTAGGAATTGATTACAAAATTGTTATTACGTCACCCTCTAAACATGGAATCAGCCATATGTAAAAATATACATTTATAAATATTCAAAGAGTATTATAAAATAATCGTAAAAGTGGATCATACACACGAAACGTTTGTAAAATTTAATAGGGCACCACATGCGTATATGTATACATGCTAAGATGAATATACTAGCTTTTCATACACTATTATTCGATTTCAAAACAAATAACGTTTATTTTTATCTTCGATAATTTTTGCCGATCACGTTAGAAAAAAAATTTCTGATTTGCAGCTATTTAGATTAAAATGCATATGTATCACGTATCGCGCACCACGCAAGGGATTAGGATTATTGAAGGTAATCATCTGACGGAGAAAATACGCTCAGAATTATTTATTTTAAGTCAAATTTCAGGCGAAGTCCGAATTTTGACTGTGAATTTTCGCTTGCTTGCGCAAAAAGATATTACTCTAATAAATAATCAATGGACAGTAAGGTTACTTATCGCCCGATGCTTGCTTGACTAATAATTTAGGACTTTATCAAGTAAACAATAAAAATTTGAGTTACTTATCACCGATGCATGCGTGCTTTCTCAACAATTTATTACTATATTTAATAAAGATCGAACAGTTGGATTACTTATCACCGATGCTTGCTTGATTGGAAAATTTTGTCAACCGTCTTGGATCCACTATCTTAAATTATAAAAATCTGAGCTCAGATTACTGATAAGCTATCACAAAAACCCCCGAAAAACACTATCATTGCTAAAAATTGGTTGATTTTCGAAAATCGTGTCTGCCATATTGGATCCGCGATCTTAAATTATGCAAAACTGGCGTAAGATTCATAATCAGCGAGCCCAAAAACCCCCGCATACTAATTTTGATAGGAATTGTTTAATTATCGAAATTTTTTTCCGCCATCTTGGATCTGCCATCTTAAATAATAAATATCCTACTTCAAATTCGTAATCATCGAGCCCAAAAACCGTTATGGACCAAATCTTGTGGAAATTGGTTGAGTTTGAAAATTTTCTTAATCATATTGTAGGTTTTGCCACCATATTAGAGCCGCCAAATTAAAATTTAAAAACCTTACATCCCAGCCCTTTTGGGCAATCTTAAGCTATGATTCCTACCTCAAAATGAGTGCCTTTATCTTTTTCATTATGCGTCAACTTATTTCGCTGATGTGAAACACAACGATTACCGCGATTCGCTATATATATACCTAAAATATATGCATATACCTAGGTAAGACACGTCTGAGGGAATTGGATTCTTGTAGAGTATGGTCTTACGAACAAAATAAGCCCAAAATTGTTCATTTTCAGTCAAAATTCAGGGGAAGTCAAAATTTTGACTGAAAATTTAGCTTTTGGACCCACTGTGAGGCGGCAATCGCTTGGAATCGACGCTACCACTAATGAACTAGCGATCTCTAGTGCGCATAAGAGCTCACTCGGCCGCTCCAAGACATTCGCTCGCTCAGCGGTCAATGAGTAACACGGCAGTGGCTAGATCAGCATACGGTCAATAAATCCGACTGTGCATTAAAACCACATTCAAGGTGTGCTCACTCTTTTTGGGCCTTAACTCTGTATCCTATCCTTGTACTCGTCAGCACGCTGAATAAAGCAGCCTACACGACCCCCATTCCACTTATTATATCTCAAGATATACCCCCTCCTCCCAAGAAGTACAAAGACGTCGCTATGCAGTCTCCGAGGGACTTCTTCCAGACTGTCCGCCAATCGTTCAGTGTGCATCTCCGCTCCGGCACTCCACAGCTCCGACTACGAAGAAATGATCAAGAGAGAGGACTCCGATATCATGCCAACGAAGGCGAGTAAGGTACCCTCGGCCTTAACAGGTTTATAACACAGGCCCCTAGACTCTGAGGAACGCCCCGGGTTCTCATCACACCTCTCTCATCCATCTTTGCACACCACTTACTACGTTCAGAGCCAACTCATAGAGCGACGCTTTTAATACGTGTTTCATTGATTAACCATCAAGTATACTCAAATTTCTTATCACAAATAGTATTTTATTTACTTTTAAATTTGATTAATGGGTTAAGAGACCTGCTCTGATACTGTTAAAAATTTCTACGGGAAAGTTTATACACATATTTTCATCAGTTTTATCTACTTCTTTATAAGTGGCACTATCGATACTATATTAAATATTTGTACCTCCTGACATCTGTTCTAATAGCTTGTTATTGAAAAAATTAATGTACTCATTACGTGATGTTCAAATTGCGGTATTTATCGATGAATTCGTGAATTTACCAAAAATATTACAACAAACATCAGTTGTTTTCTATTTATTTGAAATTTCAAAACATTTTTTTTTTCCGCTTTTTTCAATAGTAATTAAGAAAATAATTCATTGACAGAACGCATGTTGACATTAAATTTTAGAATTTGAAACAATGGCTAAAGAACTGATGATTTGATTGTTTTTTCAATAACTAGAATTCTATTACTGTTTTTAATGACTGGAAAAATTTGACGGAAATCACCTCCTAAAACTATAATTTTATTACCGAACCATATCCGGGGTTACATAAATCACGTAAAGTCTATCAAAAATTTTTGAAGATTTTTTAGGAATCATTGAAGCTCCACCCCATACTAATAAGTTTCCCTTTCTTATTTTTTTTCTTCTACATCTAATTCTAAAAATGATTTTTCTACATTGGTATATCTAATGGTAATCGAAATGTTCTATGGCTTGTCATCCCTTTCAAAAGTAATACATCCATGACATTGATATAATTTTTTTACCTTAGAAATAAAATGATGTATCGTTGTTTTACACAGGAATGTTCTACCTCAGCCTCCTGGACCATCAATAAAAAAAATTTATGTCTTCCTTTCCATATCGTTTTGAAAATGTATTTTGGATCATTAGTTTACTGTAAATAATTAGAATCACACATTTTCTTATAAAAAGACATTTCTTCCGAATTATCCTTCACATCATTTGAATAAATTATATTGGGCTCTGGTAGTTTAAAATTATTACAAGTCTTATCTTCTAATTAAAAAATCTTATTTAATTCCAAAAGAGATCAATCTTCATTATCAGAATCAAAATTTTCTGTAAAATATTTTTTATATGTATTCCAAATTGTATCTTCATCAATGTTTCTGAAAGTAAGAACTAGGAAAAAATTTCTCCAATTAAAATGGCATCATGACACTGCAAGCTTCATTAAAAATATCCTTAATATTTAAGTCTTTTTCTATTAAACCCACAGCAGTCGTAATTTCTTTAAAAGTATGAATAACTCCATCATGTACTCTTAAATCTGTAAATGAAGTTGTTCCTTTTACTTTATTTCATATCAATTTAGGAAAAAAACTCTCTCGATCTTTAGGAGATACAACGTGTAATCTCTCTATTGCTACAGATTTTCTTAAACGTTTACGTCTACGCCATGTTTTTGTTAAATTATCAAAAATTGATTTTTCAGGAATATTAACGTATTTGACAGGTTTTCGAAAAGTACCTTTATTGTTTCATTCAAAATCTGCAGTTGGTCGGTTCTCCCAGTTTTCTAATGATTTGTCAATCGAATCTTCTTCAAACACTATATTTTGACAATTTTCAAGATATACTTCTCCCCAGCCGATACCACACCGCAGGCACCTCTGCAAAAATTCGATAGTTTTCTTCATGCTATAGAGAGAACATTTTATTTTTATTTTTCAGAGCATCCGCACCTGTTCTTCTGTGACACGCGCGCACCCTCCCGTACCACTACACTAGACCCTACGTCATTAACGTAAACATTTGTTCAATTTTAGCGTATTTTGTAAATCGTCATTTGTTTTTACGCCACTCCCACACCCTCTGCAGCCTTCCTTAGTATTCACATCGCGTTTGTTATTAACTTAATATAAATATATGCATACATGCGTATCATTACATTTACCTACATAGATTAAGATAACGTGATCCATATTTAACAACTTTCATTCATTTTTGCAGTGATTAAATTCACTATACAGTTATCTCTACCTATTCACGACTTATATTGCCTTCACTAATATTAAAATTGCATGATTGGGAACTTCGTAGTCTACGTATATCTGCTCGCTTTTTTATACACTCTTAAAATCTGGAAAATAGCTGTAGAATATACATATACCACATTATACTCAAAAATTACGTTTAAAAAAATTAAAAAACAATTCCTATTGAACAAAAAGTTCAATTTCTAGAATATCTAGATATTTTGATATCCAATGATGATTTTTATTAGAAACATTAGAGATAATAAATAATAATTTACTAGTAGCGAACAGATAGTTACTTCTTTACATAAAATAAGTCGAATTATTATAATTGACTATACCATCAAATGTTGCGCATATTATTCGATATTTCATCGATCTGTGTAGCGCGTTTTATTGCGAAAATAACGATATACGATTTGCGTTTTATTGCTCTATTATGCGTATGAGAGAGAGCCCTTGCCGAGGCTTTGGTGGCTGAATTGGTTAAAGCACCTTCCCGGATAGAAGGAGGTCTGGGTTCGAGCCCCAGCCGGAGCAAGCCTTTTTTCATTGTTCTGTTGATCTTTAATTGACAATTTTTTAACGTAAATCGTTGTTTTCGCAATCAAACGCGCTACATAGATCGATGAAATATCGAATAATAAGCGCAACATTTGATGGTATAGTCAATTAAAATAATCCGACTTATTCAAAATATTCACCATCAAGGCATATACATTCGTAAGATCACATATTATCCGCGTTTGACTGCAAAGATACGCATAACAGAGCAATGAGAGAGCGCCCTTGCCGAGGCTTCGGTGGCTGAATTGGTTAAAGCACCTTCCCGGATTGAAGGAGGTCTGAGTTTGAGCCCCAGCCGGAGCAAGCCTTTTTTTCATTGTTCTGTTGATTTTTAATTGAAATATTTTTAACGTACATCGTTGTTTTCGCAATAAAACGCACTACATAGATCAATGAAATACCGAATAATAAGCGCAACATTTGATGGTATAGTCAATTATAATAATTCGACTTATTCAAAATATTCACCATCAAGGCATATACATTCATAAGATCACATATTCTTTACATGAATGTGATACTTTTCTAAATATTTACATAGTCCTATAAAGCTATCTTTATTAATTTGTCAATATATTAGGTGACTTTGACCTTTCTTCACAGATTTTATTCACGATTGACTAAAAAGTTTTATTATAATATGAATTTACTTATAATTATTAGTAAATATGATTTTTTTTTTTTTCGTTGAGATTTTGATAATTTTTTTTTAATTCTTGTTTTTATTGTACTTACGTAACAAACCCAATTTAAATAACGTTTTACACTTATCCTTATATTCTATATCAATTATTTATCAATATTTTCTCTTAATTAACCATACAAATTTTACACCATTGTCATACAATCAATCTTTAGTCTTTGGTTCCTTGACTGTTTATGTCTCTTCACATCACTTTATTCTATTTTAATAATTTTTCAAAGGTTTTAAGCAGAAATTTTTTTTTTTTTCTTCTTTATAAAGAACATACGTTATATAATTTTTTCTCTTCACCTCGCAGTAAAAATGAAGAAACACCTTTTTTATAGTGCTTTTTCTATGTAGCATTTTAAAAGTCTATTACGTTAAAGACAATTTAAGAATATTAACGTTAGTAGTTTATTAAAACTGAAGAGCATTGAGAGCATTAAAAAACTTTTTTAATGTCATAAATGAGTTTGATTCCATGGTTTCCTCTTAGTGTGTGAATTACTATGTATGCATGTCTTACTCGTACATAATGCTTCACATGATTTTCTCTTGCTTGTTAATTCAAGTAAATGAACAAAAATGCATATTCATAATGAAGAAAAAGAAGAACAATAAATTTACTTGACTATTAGTTTATGTCAAAATTTTTTGCATAAATACGAAATCGCGTAACGTAATGCACAAATAAACAAAATTACATAAATACGTAGATACGTACATAAAAAGATGCATTTATTTTTTCTCCATGAATGAATAACTACGTACAAACATACATACATACATACATTCATGCATTCATCATACATAGGTACATGCATTTACACACGCGTAGATACTTACAGTTGGACAAATATTTTTACGTACATACTTACATACTTAGTTATGACTGGTGTTTGCAGCAATAAATCCTTTATTTATTGCAACGAGCTGGGCGTCACGTGAGTAAGCAGTTAAGCATCGAAGCAGTAGGTCTGTTTTCGACTAATTGTTGGCTCTTTTACCTATAAAGGCACGATTAAAGGTGATCGGAAAGAAAGTACTGGAACAATCACGATCACAAGATAGTATAATTGAATAAGGCTCTCCCTGACTCTGCGCAGCAGTGATCGCCTCATCGTATGCTTACCTCTGTAGTATGTAATATGCAAATTTTTATAATATTTTTATTGTAATTTTTCTGATCAATCTTTTATAAGACACGACATCTTTTTTATCTAACCGAGCATAACAAAGAAATTAAATGTAATTAATTAAATTGTAAATTTCAAACTCAAGAGGAACTCGAGGAAAATTGTAGCTTTTTTACAGTAAACTTAAAACAATTTTTACATGGACATATCAGAATAGACTGCTTATGCCTATATGTACAGCGCTGCAGCACGAGTAGGAAGAGACACATCACTGAGCATGTGTATTTGTTTCTCTCGCACTTTGTAAACAGTGCGGCTACTCTAACCAAACCAGCATAATATCAATAAAATATATGGAAGACTGATACCCATGCTCAAAAGCTTTGTCTCTTCTAACCCGTGTTTCAGCACTATATCTAAGGATGAGCAGTCTATTTTTACATGTCCATGGTTTTCCGTGTATAGCAACATATTTTAAAAGAAACTTGGACTGTTTTGCGACAAATTAAGAAATATTATGCAACGATATTGAGAAGAAAGAGAGACAATTTAAAGATGAAGTTGAGACTTTTTTGCGATGTATTAAATAATATACGTTACTAATATTAAATATCAAGATCGATGAGACAAATCGTCCGTAACTGTAGCAAAGTACAACATCTTTGACTATACCAGGGCATAAATTGAAGGTGTGTTGACGAACTTTATTTTACCGTCTTAACATATACTGTAAAAAAATGAGGAAACAAGCTTTATTTGAAAGCCTGCAATGATTCGAATTTGGCAATGCTGCGTTATCATTGCTGTACATCTTCCAAAATTTATAATATCAGGTGCCCTGTGGAAAATAACAAATGTTCTTCGTAAAAAAAAAAACAATAAGCCCATTTGGAACACATTTTATTTCTCCTAGACGGTGTGATCTACAAAATCATATTTCTAGATTTCGATATCAAAAAGTGCTTTTTCAGTGGATTACGACAGACATCTTTTTTGTCTTACGAATTAAAGAAAATACAAAAAAAAAATTTTATTACAAAGAATGAGATTGTTTTAGATCCTTTATGTAGATGAAGATTTTTTTCATTTTGGTTGTTATTCATATTGTAATTATTTATTTAATGAAGTCTTTTAGTAACGGATTTTTGTACACAGAGTTGTATGTAGTCATGATTGCGTGAAATTCTTCAAGCCTTTAGGATATTCTTTCTGTGGTAAGATCCAATCAAAGAATACGTTAAGCCAACTGCATCAAATAGATTAGTTTTTAATAATTCTAATCATCTCGTATTCTTGAAAATCAACTCATTATACAATTAAGTTCATCAAGCTATTCTTTGATTAGATAAATCTTACCGCATAAACAATATTCTAAAAGCTAAAAGAATTTTACGCAATAATGACTACGCACAACTCTTTTTTCGAAGATACGTTACTAAAAGACTTCATCAAACAAATAATTGCAATAACAATGACAACAAAAATTAAAAAAATCTTAATCTGCATAACAAACTAAAAATTTCCATGTCGTGCAACTCATTATTTTTTACATTTTTCTCAAGAACCCAGAAAAACTTGACGTAAAATTTTTTTCCCAACATTAAAAATAAACGAATTAACGTTATTATTATCGGCAAAGATAAAATTGATATGCTTGATCAAACTTATTTTCTGTATTATCTGGCTTTTGACCCTTGCCCTGCAAAATACGCAGGCGAGATAAAGAGAGCAGTATGTAAGAGTCTTAACGACCGCGAAAATACTAAGAACGATGACTCGACTGTCGCCTCTCATATGGAAGAAATCAATCACACTTTTTAATTTCCTTAATGTAAAATATTAGTTATAAACCTAATAGACAAATAAAATAAATATCTGAAATGTTACACATAAACTCTACTAAAAATACAATTAATCGAAAAGAAGACACCTCATTTCTCAATACTACATACAAATCTTTTATGTGTTAGTTTGTTTACCTTTCTATTGCAGACCAATCCCATTGTTGATTGTACATATATTCTGTGTATTTATGATGAGTGAACATTTGTCATCAACATTAAATGTACACGTTCGATATCTCTTGTATTCATTTCAAATTAGTAGTCTGTAACGATCGTCGTAGCTACACAGACGTGAGTATTTGTTGATTTTTGATAGCGTTTAGCATCCGTATTTGACTCTTATTGTATAATTTATTAATTGAATTTATAGATTTTTGTTTTTTTAAAAGATTTTATGTTAGTTGCCCAGCAATGTAACATATTTGTGCGTTGTGTTTTTATCAAGATAGTGAGCCTGATGAGGTTAGCGTCAAGACCAACGAAACGTTGCTCCAAATAACATCAGATATCAGTTTTTATTCTTGCTCTCTGACCAGCTCTCAACCAATCGTGTGCTTATGCACCGATCCTACAAGTTACAACTGTTATTATTTACTGGACATATTATTAGAATGACTAGATTGTAATAGATTTTGATATTTTTATACTTTGTATAATTTACCCTGTTTGTAATTTATCATTAACTAATTGTGATTTTATGACAACAAAACCAGTTTTTTGGAAATGTCAACTTCAGAAACAAATTTTTGTACAAACAATTTTACTTAACTCATTAAACAAAAAAAAATATTTGTTATATTTTTTTGGTTACGGTATCGATATCATTCAAAAATTTAAAAAGGATATGAAAAATCGAAATCCAACGACAAGAAAAGAAAATACCTAAATTTTCAAGTATACTTTTTGACGAAAAGTATGCATTTATACAATAGAACAAAACTTTATGAAACAATGTGTTTCTATTTAAAAAAATTACACCTATTTCTTTCTTTAATACTTTTTTACTGTATCACGTCAAAAGAGAACTCTACTTATAGTGCGTTTTTATTTTGATATTAATAATTAAGATTGAAACATAAATAATTATCATGAGACTTTTCCTAAAATTATTGTGCTTTAATAAAAATTTTCATTGAGACATGTGGGGATGGCTCGTGGTGCGCGCAAGAAGTTGAAGCCCCACTCGTATACATACATATAAATATATATACTAGTGGGGTCTCGCCCCCTGCGCACTCCGCGTGCCAACTCCCCATATTTATATTCTATATATAAATAAAATATTTGATCTTTTTTTTTATTCTGTTTTTTCTTTCATTTCTATTATACGTTATATAAAATTTGTTTTTAAATATTATTTTCAATATTTTAATTCCTATAGTTGTCGTATTTGTTTTAGAATAATAATTTGATTATATAAATTATGATTATCATACTAAGTATATATTATTTTTTTTGGAAAACATTTTTGAAAGTTTTTTGAAAAATACGAAAAAATATATTACATCTATTTTTTTTAGATTATTGGAATTTTTGATAAGATGCAAAATTTAATAAAAACCAATGCTATTGGAAGGGTAAAATTGTTTCTCTGAAAGATGATGAAATCTTTTCTTTAAAAGTAATATTAAAAAAGGTAAAGGGAGTTACATTATTTAAAGATTTAAGATCATATAATGGTATTGGTCATAAATCATTCAAAGATTTTTCTATAGCTATTTGATTGATGTAATATCATACTCAAATAATTATATTTTTAAAGAAGAAACTATTGTCATGTTGCTCAATCAATCAACACATTTTTCTGAATAATTTTCACTTTCGGAAAACATTTCTGGTGACAATATTTGGAATAAATATAAAAACCTTTTTACAGAAGATTTTCTTTTGGATGAATAAAATCTAGCTGTTTTACACATAAATATAATTTTCACTCTGGAAGACAATTCTTGTGAATATTTTAATTTACCTGTACCTACAGAATTTTTGATGGTGGAAAAATCAGATAACTTTGGTGAAATAGCTTTTTTCAAAAAAATGTATGAATAATTATATGTTCTGTTAAATGATAATCATTTTAGAATAGGGCGTATTTTCATAGTTTTACAAAAATACTTACTCGCCATGACTTTCACGGTTGTTATTGTTTCATCGTAATATTAAATTTGATTCAATAAACAAGTGTATATCATGTCTTATACTTCTGGATATTGTTTAAAGAATTTTTTAGAATGATATTAGTAATAACAAAAAAAAAGTTTAGCTTACCTGTGTATATGTCTCGTGGGCGTTTTAAAAAATATAGATAAAAATTATATGAGATATATATTTTAATTAATTTAAACAACTAAGTAATAAAATTTTAACTGAAGTGCAGATGTAGAAGAAAGGGTATAAAAATACTTTACCTAATCAAGATAATTGAGAAATGAAAAAAAAAGTATCACGATAATTTTACAGAGAAACGAACCGAATTTTGGTAAGGACTAAGGGTGTGGCTGATTGGAGTTAGACCAGATACGGTTGGGGCTAAGGTATGCGAATCAAGAAAATAAAAGAGAAAATCGTCTTATATCTGATAGAGGATTATGTCAGGGTGGGAGCTACAAATGAGGTAATCTACATTATTGCTTTATTATTTTTCCTATATTTTTTTTTTGAGTGCGTAGGGAAGGGGGGGGGGGTTGTCAAAATTACTTTAGGGAAATCCTTACTGTTTTGATTTTTTTAATCACGTTTAAATATTGTTCGATATTGTATAATTATTTTAAAACAGAAATGTACGATGGCATTTTTAGCTATTTATTGACTTACTGCCGGAAACCGGTGTTTATTTCAGACTACATTATGTAAGAAAAACAAACGGCCGTGAGGCAAAATATTTTATTTAAAAGTTTTAGCCTACTGAATTATCTACAATTTGAAAAACAAATTTTTTCTCCGACTAATAGTCCAGTTGCAAATGACAAAAAACCCCAAAAATCTTCTTTTTTTTTCTGTTTGAATAACTATTCTTGGTGTACAATCACGATGCTTAAAATTCATCGTAATATAGTTTATGTCATTTCTATGTTGCATTACAAATCTTAACCTTATCCGCTTGATTATTCAAGTACTATGCAATTTGCAACTAAAAAAACTTTAAAGTTTCAATTTGATCTAAATATTTTTAAAGGATCGTTCGTTTCCGTACTTGATTTTACATACTTATACATTCGTATGTTTCATTATTTTATAATTTTATTGTTGTTTGGGCCAGGGTCTATTGCCCAATAAGTGTGTGCTCCAATATTCGGTGCATGTGGTGTGAATGTGTTGCACTTTCATCGGTCGAGTCTCGTATGCTGCTAAGTATAAGTTCTGTTCTGTTCTGCTTGCGTTGCGAAGAGAACAACATCTCGAGTGGCTGTCGATTATTTTCGAGAGAGTTAGAGAGAGTGAGAGTGAGTTACTAGATCGTGTGTCGTTCAGCCGTTTTTTCTTTTATTAAAGGCAAACCTTTTTGTACAGTTTATAGTGAACTACGTATTATTGACCAGGTTTTTTACATACAATATAGAACAGCAATTTCAATTCAAACAGTGTTGTTGTTGTTTATTAATGGAATCGTTCCTCGACCCGTCTCCCTCCGCCGTTAAGTTTCTTCACGGCTTCAGCCTCTACTAATTTTGATTAGCGCCAAAAATTATATTAAACCAACATTTGGTAATAAAAATGTTTTGCAGCTTAGTTGCATATTCAATATCTGTTAGGTCTATAACAATCAGACAATGGTTTGAATTGCATCGCATTCCTTAAATTTTTCTGCATATTCAAAACAAAAAAAAAGTTACTGCACGACCAATAGGAGCGGAGATACGTTTTTTTTTTTAAAATGACTGTGACTTTGTTTATCAAAATTACGATCTGATATAGTAGCATACTATGTTTGGAGCACTATATTTTTGGAGGAGTAATTTTGCAACTGATCATAGCTCATTGTATTGTTTCTACGACGAATTATACACAACGTTTTCCCGTACACTTTTAAAAGTTTATTCCAATTTCTAGAAAATCTCTTATTTTCCAATACATTTTTTTGCCATCTAATTTCTGTGTAACTTAGATGGTAAAATAAAACAAAAAAATTTGTGCTTTCATAGTTTATTCATGTTTTGCTTTTCCTTTACAGTTATACAGAATTTTCTAATTGATAGCATTCAAAATTAAAATATCTAAAAAAATTGATTAGTAACACTACATATAAAAAATATATAATATATATAAATCACTCTCAATGACTTATTCGATTAGTCTATTATAAAGGTCAGTGAATCAATTATTTCGAATTTCGCTAACTTCAAAAATTTTGAACGAAAGTGAATTTTTTATTTCTAATTAATTCCTTTTCCCAACTGACTTGAACTCCTGACCTCGTGCATACGAGCCGTGTACCGTGTCAACTTAACCAAGAGCTACCTTTTTGAGTTAGTTACTCATCACTTCCTTCTATATCGTGGTTTGTAACCTACTTCCATTTTAAATATTCATTTACTCTTGTTTTATAAATTTGTTTAAATATTTTTAATATAAATAAATAAACTATCCAAGAAATAGTCTAATAAGTTTTCAACTTTAAAAAATTGATACAAGTTGCAGCTTTTCTAAATATTAATTATTATTCACATAGACATATTTCATTTATCTTAATAATTTGGTAATTTTGGACCTTTGATTAGTACAATTTATTTTAGTACGCCCGCAGGAGCTGGGATCATCGCCGAACTCATTACGGCAGAATCAGCCACATCGACCTATCTATGTGCGGAATCGCATCTACATATATTGTTTGCCGAAGAAGTATAACTGAATACATTGGTTACGAAGTTTTTTAAAACATTTTTTCACACTTTAATCTCACTCTCTTCTACACTTACTACAAACACACGATTCTATAATTTCTTATGAAATAATTATAACGACCCCACTCTTTCAATAACTCAATTAATAAAAACAATAAACAGCTTTGTCTTTAATTATTTATTTTCCGTTCGGTTATTAGGTTGAAGTGTATTGGTTTATTTGGTTGAAGCAGTTAGAGATTAATATTGAGCTGAAATGTACGTTTCCCCTATCTGTTATCTGTTTTATTAGCGGTATCACTTTTTGTCAATTTTTTTATTTTCCTATAGTAGTAGAATATTGTATTAAAACAAATGTTTCCTTTTTAGCAAATATATAGCTCACTTGCCCTGAAATCTAATTATATTTCTATGTTGTCAAAAGCACGTGCTTTCTAGCCAACCTTCTATATTTACATCAAAATTAGAAGTGTAATACATCTTTACAGTAAGTACTATACACAGAAATATTTTTCTAATGATATTTTGTATTAAAAAAACATAGTATCCGATTGAAACTTCTTAGCTTCTCTCGGCTCAGAAATAGTTTGCTGGATTTCAGCACAATCATGGTTCGCAAACACCTGGCTTTTTTTTGACTATCTGAATGAATCGGTTGCTCTGCCCCATTCCTGTAATAGGTTGTTATCTTCGCATGTATTTTATTCCGAAATTGAATAAAACATTCTGTTTATACTCTTAATTAGTGAAGAAATGATCTGTCAATAAACATTATAAGCGTGCCAGTCTATTTGGTTATTTGGTTGTAGGTACTTGAGTTGTATTACATTTTTATTTAGTATTAAGCTCGAGCGTACTGGTCTTCCGTCATCTGTTTCATAACTTTTATCACTAACGGTCACGTTTTAATGTTATGTGTATGTGTATTTACCAAATAAGGGGAGCGTAAAAAATAAAAAATGCCAAAGGGCTGCAAAAGAGCAGCATTATCTGCAATCGGTTGTTTTCGGCAATGTTAGGGGATATTAGAGAGTTTTGGTGAGGGGGTTCGTCTGTAATCGGAATAATTCGTCTGTTTTTGGCGGAATTCGGCGATATAGTGTCTTTCGGGTGACTTCGGTCATCTTCAAGGGATCTATGACAATAAGCATCTCGTAACAATTTCTAAGTTTTTGACGGCGGGTCGACTGAACTTGAAAAATTTGTATGTTTTTGAGGAGGGTGGGAAGGAATTAAGGGGAAATGAGGAGGGTGGATGGGAGGCCCACCAAAAAATTGTATAATTATTTTTTTACGAAGTCATGGAGGAAGCAATTAAATTTTTTGGGGGGCGCTGGGTGGTAGGGGGGTTGTGGGTAGGGGGGGTCGAGGGGGCACAAACAAATGATGATCGTACAAAACACTTAAAAGTATAATTATTTTACCTGTTATTTGAGGGGGATGAGGGGGGTGAGGGGGGCGGATAATATTTCATCCTCATCCCTATAGATGTATTGTAAGATATGTGCTGGAACGGTTTTATTAGAGTTTTCCTTTTGGGTGCTTTAGCACTCCCTCCGCAAACCTTTTTTAGACTGTTTGCAAAATATGTTGAAATTCGATATATATTTCTCCGCACACCCCACCTACTTTTTCGATATTTTCTACGGTTTGCCGGTGCCTTATACTACTTGCACTTTTATAACAGGTAATTAAGTTAATTGCATTACTTGCACTGTATATTAATAAGATTGAATCATTTGCGACGTTGGTATAGTATTTTGTACTTATCCTGCTTATGTAAAATCTTATGACCTTCTACAGTAAGTCTTCCGGATTCTTGATGTATAAAACCTAATCGTTAGCCAGTATAGTACATAATTTATTACAACATTATTTTCAATGTTTAATTAGATTTCTCTGTCCTGAACTCTTTTTGCAGCACTAATTTTCGGACACAAAAATTTTATGGCATTGTGAGATATTATTAGCATATTATCTAGGGAAAAAGTTTATCAAAGAAACAGACAGTTAATAATCAGAAATATTGGATTCACTAATGTAACAAAAAGATGCGAACGCCTCATATTAGCTGAAATATCGCTTTTAAATTCTGAAGAAGGGCCTTTTAATGTGCAAATTAGTCAATAAACAGCCATAATAAAAAATAGTAGTTTTCGTCACAAAAGTGCGATCGCCTCCAGGGCGATTTTGCGGCCCGAGGGACCGTAAGGTAGCCCTGGATGGATCGCACTTGAATGGCGGACACTGTTTTTCCTACCGAGGGCGCACCAGCTTCTCAAAAACGCCCGAAATAGGAAAAACGGCTTTTTCTTACCTAGGGCAGAAAATGCGGCAGAGCCTTTCTGCTCTCGGGACGCATTTTCGGTCCTCCTAATCACTTTCGGCCCACAGGCAGGAACATATTTTTCGGCCCTAGGGCCGAAAGTGATTAGCGGGCCGAAACTGCGCCCACGGGCAGAAATTTGCACTTTCTGCCCTCGGTACAAGAAATGTTGTCCTCACCTCGGGCATAAATATACAACAACCGCACCCGAAGGGCGCGGTAGTCGTATTTTCTGCCCTAGATAGGAAGTGTACTATTAATAATTTTTTGAAGCATGAAATATTGTCGGGGATGATAACGGTATGTATAGTTTTTTTTTTTTTTTTATCAGAGTTGGAGGTGAACTTTTATCATACGTCGTATTGCATTTGCATATGTCACAATCAATGATAACTTCTCGTAAATAGTAGACACTTTAAACAAACAAATACCATGTGAGTAGAGATAATAAACTTCATTTTAAACTGGAGAGAAACATTTGTAGACAACTAGACCAATCACTGTTCTTATTCGCTATGTCTATTATATATAAATATATATATATATATATACACATATATATATATATACATACATACTATTTGTTGCTTTAATGTAAATGATAGGCTCATGATTTATATTAAATTTTTTTCATTATAGTATAGCTAATATTTTTTATGCGAAATTTTTGAGTTGCAAAAAAATGAGATCACTACAGGCCAGACCATACTTGACAGACTGCGATAAAGATAACATCAATCTTTAAGACTAAGCGTTTAAAGGTACAACAAGTAAAATATTCTCACAGCAATGATTCATCGTAAACATCAATCACAAACAACCAATTAATTGTTTTTTTCTTCAACAAAATACTTGATGCTGTGAAAAAATTCATGGACTCAAAAAAATGTTTGAAAGAAAATAAAATAAATCCGTGAAAAAGTACACGAAATAACTTATTTTTAAAATCAGATATATTACGTCTGTGAAGGATTTCCTACATCAATAGTTGTAAAATTTCTAGTGATGTTATCACATCAGTACGTGAACGTCGATAATTTTATCGACATTTTAGAAAAAACTATTAGTAGTGGTTTTTGTCACAGGAATATTATCATTTCAATCATTATTGTGATTCTTAATACAATTTTTTATTAATGTAATTGTACACCTGAGATATTCCGATATTTGACTGATATATTAGCTTTTAAAAACCGTTAATTCCTATGAGGGCAAAAATAGTTTAAACGGCTATTTTCTATAATTGTATTGGATTCAATTTGTTCTGAACAGCTAAAAATGTCAGCCGAGGCCCGCAAAAAAAAAGTAAGTATGTCAAAAACCGGTTTTTTGCATCTAGAAGAAAGACAAAAACATGTACAAAAAAATGTGGAACATAAGAAATATGCGCAATTTCAAGACAAAGAAATTGATCTGCGTTGGGCCAGAATCAGTTCTGCCGCTTTCACGCGAATTTCGAAAAATCGTCATTTTTTGAACATTTTTCAAAAATATATCACTCGCGATCTGATCAATGATAAGAATAAAAGTTAAAATATATAGTAGGAATTCTAACCTTGAACGTGTTCACTAAATTTTAGCAAGATTAGCTGTTGACTTTTAAAGAACTACTAGGAAAAGTAAAAAAATCGCCCAGAAAACGGACATTACAAAGTTGTTGGACTACATTGGACCATTTTTCAAACAGGCTTCTCTTCGTCTGTTGGCACTTAGAAACTTCCTGTAATGCTGTTTTTTTTTTTTTTTTTAGTAGAAGTATGAAAAATTTATAGCAAAAACCTGCTTTATCGCGCTCCGTGCAGTGGGCCATTAGGTGGGACGGACTGCCGCAGTGCAAGGGGTGACGCGACGCCTACTTCCCGCAGCAAGGCTACAGACAGTAGAAAGAGCGCAAACACTTAGGTTCTTGCGACCATTTTTTTCTGTACTATCACCAGGTAAAATAAGACGTCAACAAATAATGTTTTAAAGTGATTGTGGACTAAGAGAAGCGCGTCTAAAAAATGGCCTTACTTAGTCAAACTACTTTTTTATGGTTGTTTTTCGAAAATCAATTTTTTCGTTTTTCTTAGTACTTTTCCAAACGTTTACAGCCGACCTTGCAAAAAGTTAGTGTTTGCGTTACGGATTACAATATCTGCACTATATCGAAATTTCGCTCTTAATATCGGTCAGAACGGAGTTATGAATTTTCGAAATATGAGCCAAAAATGATTGTTTTTTTTGCAATTTTCGAGAAAACTGCTGGGCTTATTTCAGTCTGTGGAAACTTTTTTTTTGTGTTGCAATTGCGCATCTCCTTTACGTAACGTTTTTTTTGCGAATTAATAGTTTTATTGTAGATGCAAAAGACTAGTTTTGGCCATCTTTATCAATTTTAGGGCCCTGGCTGACATTTTTAGTTGTTTAGAACCAATAGAATTCATCAAAATTAAAAAAAGATGCGATATAATTTTTATTTTGATATCGGAAATTTCAATCAAATTCATGGGCTTTACGGCTAATTCTATCAGTCTGTATTGGTACAAGCGTTTTTATTGATAATAATAATAGTATAGCTAGCCAAAAAGTATAACATAAGCAAAACTGTATTGAATATTGCATCGACTTCTTAGACTTAAGACTATCTCTAATCAAAATTATTTTTAGTTGCATTTAACTGTTTTTAGAGCAAACATTAAAATATTATCGGTAAATTAGTTGTTCTTATAAAACGCAGAAGCAACAACTTTTACAGAAGTCAATGCTATTGCAGTTTTTTAATCAGAATAGATCACGTAAACATTTAAGGGAATTTTGAAGAAATTGTATAATATCCTTAACTTTTGATTTTCATTTGTATCTTGTTATATTAAATGTGATTGATATTCACCGATTTATTGGTATTTCCACTTTAACATTGACCTCGTCTTCAAGACAATTTTTTCAAGGCAAAGAGAGAAGCGTTGCATAAATAAAACCATATTCTACAGGTAAAAACAAACTTAATAAGTAGTATAGCAGGTAGACCATCAAGTAGTTTGGCTGAACGTTTTATCACAAACTATTAACTTTTTAGAGATACAAACTAACAAATTTGATTTCATTCTTACAACATCCATTAAACAGTAGAAAATTCGATATTCTTATAAATTTGTTGGCTAAAATAAACTAAAACGACAATAAAAAGCTAAAAAGTAACATTTTTGAAAAAATTGGTTTTTAAAAATCTGAAATATCTTGAGATATAACTAAATAAAAACCAACGCACGCACTCAGACATCTTTGTCGGAGTAGGGTACTTTGATTTATAACATGTATCCTAGATATGTGTTTTTTCGTCCCCCAGAAGGCTTTTACTTTGACAAAGATATAAAAATGTAAATGATGCACCTTAAGAAAATTTTCTTTTCTTATCTATGGTTAAATAATTATAAATATGTTCATCGATATACGTATGATTGAGATCATTCAAGCTACTTGCAACTTCTTTATTAAGATAATACTTCAAACACCTATTGTTTTACCCACAAGAATTACGGAACGGATCATTAACTTTTATATGTCATTAAAATAGCTAATTTTTCACTAATTGATTAAAAGTTTTGACATTTTCGGAGACCAAGTAACTCTTGATTTATCTTTATTAAACCTGCAAATAAATATTATTGTGTACCTTTAATCACAAGCTTACTATTAATTTGTCGCTTTTAAACAAACCATACAATAAGTTTTTGCTAATCATATCACAAAGTTACAGGCTTTATTGCGTCACTGAATAATATTTTCATATTAGTTTTGGCTTACTCACTGCTATTTATTAGACCACTTGGATTGAATGCTTGTCAGTACATCCTACAAGGAATAAATGCTATTGTAAGGGACAGGAGACGGATCAAGAACAGACGAGGAAACAAAAAAAATGAGATTAACAAATATAATTTATTGTCTTAAAGTCGACAGTACAGAAGCTCTCACACCAGCACTTACCTATCGCAGCAACACGAACTGCTCGACTCGCGGGCTGCGGCGCGGCGCCTCCACGCTCTCGCCCTACAACCCTGCTCTCCATCGTCTATACGCAGCACAACCTTTACGCGCGTCATTTGGATTAACTATCACGCTGTGCTGATGCCGAGCGCACCAAATGTCACTTCTTTCACGTTACATAAATGTGTTCAATATTAGATTGCTAGACGGCTGAACGCTAACAGCTGCACTTTAACGTAAATAACTAATTATAGTACTAGCGATAGTAGGATGTTAATTGTAATAGTAATAAAGTTAATGATACTTCTTAAAAACATTAAGGTTGCCTCATTTACCACCCAGGGAGATGAATCTGTCACCTAATGGCATAGGCTGCCCCTTGATAGACTTACCTGGGTTCGACCCTTATTAACAAGCCCTGAGGCACAGGGTCTCATGAATAAATGGGGCGTGGCAGCTAACGAGGTACGTACGTCTTGTCTTGATTTCGGCCGATCTTCTCCGTGTCCTAACTATACCGATCATGCTAGCTCATTTGGCCCACAACTTCTAGATCCGCTCCACTAACATATGCGCTTGCACCCAGTCTTTACACGAAAGAATTTGCGGTGTGATTTGCGTTGGCAAATCTACGGTGCCCGTCAAGCTTTCTAATAAAAAGTGGTTAAGAGTCAAGGCCTTCTCATCCCGTGAGTCGACGAACATATGGGTCAATGGCCTATTCACCATGTGCTCGACTTCTGTCAACACCGTGTGCAGAGCCTGCTCAGAGGTAGCGCACCCTTAATGGAGCGTATCTTTATTTCCCAGACGCCTCCCATATGGGGAGCGTCTGGAAGGTTAAAGACCCATTTCATGCCATTAGTTGCGGCGTATGTATTCTGCTCTGATCGGTTAATGTTTGAAACCACCTCCACGAGCTCTGTACACGTGCCTCGGAAGTTAGTTTCGATGTCGCTGTGCATGACAGCTGGTCGCCCTCGACGGGCAGACATCCGCCGAAGAGAAATGATTGCAGAACCCGTATCTAAGCCGGCCGCAACTTTCACGTGAACCACGCGCGTCGTAAGGCACGTGCACAGCAAGCATGCCCCAGCGCTTGACTCTACTTTGCCCGGTCTTCACATATAGTGGCTTGAAATAGTCTACCTCGCAATGGAGCCTCTGGTTGCGTGCGACGCACTTTACATACTAGGCAGTGCTTACAAATCGATTTTATGGCGGGGCGTATACCTATGACCACATATTGCTGTACCACCTAGTTCCCTACAGTTTCGTGGTTTGCGTGCAAATATTTGCAGTTATAATCGCGTAATAACGCGCGCACCGAAGGTCGTTTCATCGAGTACGATCGGAGTGTGGTTAAATTCCGCGTCCCGCAACCTGGTTACGCGGCCACGTATCCGAAGCAGACCCTGGTCGTCTATATACGGCAAATAGCGCACTAACTCACTTCCCAGCGGTATTATTTTTTCCTGTTTGATGGCAACTAGTTCTTTATGAAAGTTGTAGGCTCGCACGGCCCGAAGCAGGTGCTCTATGGCTAGCTGATTTCCGGTCTCCGGATCATTTACTTGTGGTTGACGTGCCCACCGCCTCATAAACTTAGCTGGCCTCGCGCAGCTATAACCTTTCTCTGCCGTCAAGCGATTCTTGTTCTGCGAAGGTCAGAGTTTTTGCTACCAGCCATTGTTCTTCACATAATTTCAAAAATGCGGGTCCCTGGAACCACATCTTGGCCGTTCCGTCATCGACTGCGTTTCCCCTAGTGGCTAGGTCAGCCGGGTTTTGTTTTGTAGAGACCCACCTCCATGTCACGCCTGCCTTGCGTTCGGTCATTTCTCCTAGTATGTGCGCTACGAACACCTTTCGTACCCGCGTGTCTTTTCTTAACCAGTGCAAAACTGTCTGCGAGTTGGACCATTAATACTGCCACTCAAATGGGATTTCCAGTTCTAACCTTACTGTATTTATGAGACGTTAAGCTAGGACCGCTGCTTGTAGCTCTAACCGTGGAATAGATAGCGTCCGGTCAGGGGCAACGTGCGACTTCGCCATTAACAGTGTTACGTGAGCGTCCTTATTTTCTACACACATGCAGCGTCACAAAACGCGTGTACATATGTGCTTTTTATCTCCTGCCCCTTGGGAGTAATGCACCGCGAAATACGAAGTTTACCGAGCTCTTGTACGACCTACAGCCACACTAGCCACTCCTTCAATTACTCGTCTCCCAACGGGTAGTTCCACCTTATTTCACTACGCCATACCACCTGCAATATCAACTTAGTTTTAAGCGTATACGGCCCGAGCAGCCTTAAGCGATCGTGCATCGACATCATAACGCGTAAATACTATCCCTTAGTTGGCCACGCCCTGACTATTAACAGTTCTCTTGGTATATGAGTTAGGTCTACGTTAGCCTAGCGTGTCCGCAGTGGGGTCCCAATGCATACCCCAGGTATGCTCCGTTTGATTGTCAAATAACACCGTCGGCCCCGTTTGCCCAGTCGCTTGCATATTTTCTTTATCCAGTTTTATCGACTCATTACAGGACCAGCTGTGCATTACAAAATAAAAGCGTTTATTTATTTCAACCACGTCTATGACCAATTATTCTATCTATTCGGCGGACGGTCGGCTGACGAGAAAGTCGTCAACGTAGGTATTATTAAGGATACTATGCGTAGCTTCCAGTTTCAAACATTTAAGTTGTTTAGCGTTTACGTTTTTTTACGTAGTTGGTACTGCACGGCGATAATTTAGCCCCAAAAACCAGTCGCGTCATTTCATACGTCTGTGGATACCCGGTTCTGGAGGCATCTCGCGATAAAAATCGCAGGACACCGCGGTCATCTGCTAGCATATGGACGCGGAGGAACATGTGCTTCACATCCGATTTGCAGGCTGTCGCGTACTGTCTAAACCGTAGAAGCACGCCCGGGAACGACTGCAACAGATCCGTTCCCACTTCAAGCTGATCATTAAGACTTACACCATCGGTCTTCGCCACCACGTCAAAGATAAGCCTGATCTTGCCACGTTTGGAGGTACTTATCACGACAAAGTGCAGAAAATACCACAAATGCGAAAGAACTGAATCGCTGGTTACTTTTACTGCGTAACCCTGACTGATGAAGCGATCCATCTCGGCGTTGTATAAACGTGCGTATGCATCGTCTTTCTCTAACCTGCGTTCAACCGAATACAGACGTTTTAAAGCTGTAAACCGACTGTCGAGAGCAGGTACCGTGTTACTTTACACAACAACCCGGTTTCCCAGCCTATCTCTAGAGGCCGAGAAGTTCGTTCCAATATAATTACCGTGCGTGCATCAGCGGGATTGGTTCTCACAGATTCACGTACTCTGATATTCTCAACTTGAAAGTATTCCCTCTCCATGCGACTAATGTCGCGGAGATCACCCGCGCACGATTCGCAGGTGGCCTCTACTGCCATAACCTTTTCCCATCGCGGAGACTCATCGCGACGCTTTCGCCCATTAAGCTGTACATGTCCATGAGCTACCCACCCGAAAGCAGTTAATGACAGCACAATCCCTATATCGCGCACACAATGCACCTCTTGACTGACTAACAGCTGTAAATTGTCTTGCCCGATTAATATGCGCGATGTCGCGTCATTGTACGGTTGCACCAACACACTCAACTCTCGGATGATCTGTTTAACCAACTGTCGCGGGAGTGTTTGGGTAGGGAACGACAATGCAGGTACTGCTAATGCGTTCTTTATCGACTGTGCGTTATATATACCTTCGATGCTGAACCCCACGCATTCGCAGATGGATCGCGAGTTCGTAAAATCTCTTATTCCTCGAATATTGACAACGGTTTTTTCCCCACGCAATCTGATCTCTTTGGCTAGTCCCACATCAATCATCGTAATCGTGGACTCATTATCTAAAAGCTCATATGTATTCACCGCACGCGACGGTCCACTGACGCGCACGGATACTATTTTCAATAATGCAAATGGCCGGGCTAGTCACAAAGACACGGAGGAATTCTGCGATGTTTTGGTTGACGGGCTCGATTGATTACGAAAGCCTCGTTGTAACGAAGTCTTATCTCTTTCGTCGCGACCTCACTTCGGTCTATGCAATACCGCATCGTGTGGCCGATAGCACTACGTACATTTCGGTGCCTGTCATGCATTTTCAGATGCCCGGATGCCAGACACCCATAACATCTGTCGAATCTCTTGACTAACAACCAACGTCTTTCTACAGTCTCGCGAGGAAAATTATAACACTCCGCCAGCGTATGGTTGTCACGCTGACATACTGGGCACGCATTGGGTTCCCGCGGTTCTTGTCGCTGCTCCCCCGTAGCTGATATGACATGCTGTTGTTTGTTTACTCGAAGGGCTCTATCGCTAGATTCCCCTCATATGTGGTAGTTCTATCTCGCTTACGTTAAGTCCGAAAAGACCCCCTGCCACTGCGAATTCCGCCTCCCGATAGAGAAAGTCTGCTAATCTTTCAAGCTGAGTATCGTTTTTCTTATTGCACGCCGCAAACCGATTATATTTGTACTGGAGTACCGTTGGGAGCTTGTTACCTACGCTCTGTGCAAGGTCTGTGCTGTGCAGATACCCCATCAATTCAAGACTTTTCAAGGCGGCTACCGCATTCGACAAGTTGACGTGAATTGTGGCAATGATATCGCGCCGCTCCCTACAGAGGGCCAATCGTTGATATCCTGTATAATCTTACGCGCAATAGCATGCGTGTTACCGTAATGCAACCTCAGCATTTCCATGATGGTTGACGCCCCAGGACCCGTAGCAAGCAACGCGTGCACTATCTGACGTGCCTCGTCTTGCACGGCAACAAACAAACGCGCAACGTTCTCAGCGTCGGTATACTCGCCCGCTTCGTACTCACCGTGAACATTTTTTTGAAGTGCTGCCATTTCAAGTCGTTACCGGTGAAATTCAACAAATTGAACAAGCGAGATTCGTTTTCGGAAACGGAACTATTTTGCACCGCACGTAAAGTAGTTTCAAACATGCCAGCAAGTTGCGCAAGTAACTCCTGGTTACCTGTTGCCACCGCATGTTGGTCGTTGCGAGTAGACTCGGCATTTGGTCCCTTATCTAGGATGTTTCCACTGGAACCAGCTGGTACCTTGTCGACCTCTCCGTCAAACTCGCTGCCTTCTACCGATAGTAGGTAAAGTCTCGCCTGCAGTCGTTGAATGGTGCGCAGCATCCGGTCTCGGCTTCCCCGGGTCGCTTTCTTAGCATTGCTCGCTGCAGAGTCTTCCGCTTCTTTATGATCTCTCTTTGTGGATCCCATCTCTTTCTTTCACTAAGAACCCTTAGGATTTATCCCTTGAAGTCCTGGGTCTCGGCACCAGTTGACAGGAGAGGGGCCAAGAATAGACAAGGAAACAAAAGAGATGAAATTAACAAATATACTTTATTGTCTTAAAGTTGACAGTGCAGAGGTTCTCACGCCAGCACTTACCTATCGATACCGTGGGTAAACACGAACTGCTAAGCTCGCGGGCCGCGGCGCGCGGCGTGGTGCCTCCACGCTCTCGCCCTACAATCCCGCTCTCTATCGTCTATACGTAATACAACCTTTATGCTCGTCATTTGAGTAAACTATCGCGCTGTGCTGACGCCGAACGTACTAAATCTCAGTTCTTTCACGTTACATAAATGTGTTTAATATTAGATTGTTGAATGGCTGAACGCTAAGGGCTGCACTTTAATTTAAATAACTAATTATAGTACTAGCGATAGTAGGATATTAATTGTAATAGTAATAACATTAATAATACTTCTTAAAAACATTACGGTTGTCTCATTTACCGACCGGGGAGATAAATCTGTCACCTGACGGCATAGGCTGCCCCCTGATAGACTTACCTGGGTTTGACCCTCATCAACAAGCCTTAAGGCACGGGGTCTCATGAATACATGGGGCGTGGCAGCTATATAATCTAGCCGTATTCGCGAGGAATCCTAATTAAAGGGTTAAATTACACAAGACCACGAAAAAAAAGACACAAAGACGTGTCTGCATGTACACTATGTTTTTCGGGTCGCTGATCATGAATCCGAGCTCAGAAACTCTCGATCAGATCGTGTCTTTTTTTCTAACTGTCAAAATAAGTCTAAATTTTAGCATTAAACAAAATTTGTTAGGTGAAAAAAAATTTTTTTTTCTGAAGATGTATCTAGTTATGCTTTAATATTTGATGATTACTGAATCATAGTTACAGAATAAATCAGTATCTATAGGTTGAAATTTGCCTTTAACTGCAAAAGAGTACGATAAATCCCTTATCTTAGCTGACCATAGATCTATTTAATGCAAATTTTCATACTATATTTTGTTTTGGATATCTGTTTTTATTTCTAGTAAAACTCGTTCCATGCTACAAATTTTCGATTGTGATGAAAAAAATTAACACGTCTTATTATATGCTGGTTTTGCATTAAAATGATCTTCGGTCAGTCAAAATAAGGGATTTATCGTACTCTTTTGTAGTTAGAGGCAAATTTAAACCTATAGATACTGATCTCTTCTGTAACTATGATTCAGTAATCATCAAATATTGAACCATGACTAGATATATTGTCAGAAATTTTTTTTTATTTTCCTTAACGAATTTTTTTGAATGCTGAATTTTAGGCTTATCTATGAGGTTAGAAAAAAAATACGACTTTATCAAGTAATTCTGAGCTTGGATTTGTTATCAGCGATCCGAAATATATAGTGTACATGCAGATACGTCTTTGTGTCTTTTTTTTCGTGGTCCTATGTTATGAACTGTATGCTACTTATAACAATAATAAAGATACAATCGTATGCATAATTATAGGTGTTTTTAATGAAAAATAATTAGGTCCATTTCAAACTATCATTTCATGGTCCAAGAGTGGCATGTTAATGCAATGCTAGTCCTAAACAACTCCAGGTCCCTAGTGTTTATTACTTTTCTGCTCATCTGATTAAAGATGTCACTTCAATTTTTAAGTCAGCGTTAACATTCTACGACCTGTGGATAATGGTCGATACCACTTTCTTTCCTACTGGATTAAAAATATTTATTTTCATCGTAGCTTAATGTCGATTGTGTTTTTCCCTTAGAGTGATATAAGAAATGAATTATCTTTGTAAGTAATTGTCAATAGCAATATTTCGTTCAGGATATTCGTCGATATATCTATCCTCTTCCGCATTTTTTCTTTACCAGCTTGCATTCAAGAGGTACATCTTTTGATCTCTAATTTGTTACTTGTAAATAATTTTTTTCAAAACTTAAATTTTTTTTTATCTTTTCTCTGAACCAGTTTTACTCATTATTAGTATTTATTCACTGTTTTAACGCATTCCGGGTTTTTACAAGTACCTCCATCTTTCATCATCTATATAATTAAACTTATTTAAATTTCTTTCACACACAGAATTATTATACTAACTGCACATTACAATTATATACCTAAATTACTGTACTCAACCTTAAACTATAATAGGATTTAATAATAACATTAATCCTTAAGAGGACGTCGGAGGGTGAGGTTATGTGTTCCAATAAGCCCATTCACCGTTTCACACTTTGCTCCAATAATACTGAATGAAATCAAGTGAGATTTGAGGAATCAACTTAAAATTGATTACGGAATAGCGCTCAACTCTGGAAATCGCAGTAAGATAATGATAAAATGTTTTTAAATAATCTTTTTAACAAGCAATAGCGCTAAGGCATTACTGAGTTTAAATGTTTCTATAAGTAGCAACAAAAATTTGAGAACAACAAAAACGAGAGGTGAGCGCTATTCTATATATTTTTACTAGTAATTTGAACACTCATGTTATAATCTCAATTGTAATTTTATTTTAAAACGTGAAACGGATAAACTCAAAAAGTATATTTCTTTCGTCCCGATTTGGTACCATTTTTAAGTTTGTGCTAGGTTGCACCAGAGCTCTCTCTCTCTCGACGCCACGCATCAAATAAACATTCTGCTGCGCTGCCGTTGTTGTTGTGTTGTTGTTTGAGGTTAAATATACTTGATTTGTTTAATATACTTATGTATAGATCTATTTATTACAAACTAAATTGAGATGAAGTAATTATGTTTTTCCCACTTCGATAATACAGTGCGACTTGGCCCTCTGAATTCAGAAGATTAGCTTTATGGTACATGAAGATTTCTGTTACTGTTTGTGTTTTTTGTGTATCATCAAGCATACTGATGCTTACATAGAATAGTGAAATCACTTGCTGATATATATTCAAATAACTGGCTTATACATGTATATAAATCGGACATTCCACGTCAACCGGGACACCTCAATGGCCAAAATTCAACGCAATCTAGAAAATTCCTTCTGGGCTTAAAATGTTCGTATGATCATAGGCTTTCAAATGTTATCTGGTCTTTTAAGAAATTCAAAATGGCGAATCCAATATGTCGGCGGAATTCCGAAATATTAACGGAATTTATTTTAAAAAATAATATCATATACTTCTCATAATTCTAAGCAAGAAATGTTTCTTGCAAATTTTTGCTAAAATTTTCCGTTTTCAAGAAAAAAAATCATGAATATTTAAAAATACGTTCAGATTGATACAAACGCATGTTTTTGGTCCTTTACAGAAAGAGATCGC
>JAPYYV010003065.1:0-21871 GCA_030522625.1 Copidosoma aretas
ATCCCGAACATGAAAAGGTAAAATTATCTTAATTTTCCCATGATTTTAAAAAATACAAAATTTTTAGTCCCTTCTCCTAATATCCCCCTACAAAAACTTAGAATATTTAGTAAAAACGTTATTATTATTCTATTATGTGAGGCCCCCCACACCTTCCTCCCCTAAAATAAGGTAAATTTCTTAATATTTTTCCGTGATTTTAACAACAAAAAATGTATAAGCTACCTCCTTCCTCACAACACACCCACGCTTTTTAAAATATTTATATATTTCATACTTGTTTTGATGTGTTATCAATTTTTGTACACTGCCTTAGTGGCAAAGAGACAGGTGCGTTGACTTTTTTTGTTGTAATTATTGACAGCAGTGATTGGATTTTTTTTAATTATTACATATAAATACGTAATATAGAAATGTGTCATGATTAAAAATTGAGATAATAGTGTAATAATAACAATCGCTGAATTAATCGCCAATCAGTCTTGAGCTCAAATCTTAGACAGAGTTGGGCACAAGGCTACTAAGCCCTAATGAACCACGGAGAGAAAGAAAACACTTGTACCCAACTTCGGAAAAATATTAATTATGTATCATTTGAACAACTCTTATGACTTTCAAATAGTACCTATTTAACATACCGGAAAATTACTTTTTTTTCTAAGAATCTGCCTGTCTCTTACCTAGAACCCTGATGAATGCGTATTAAAGAAATTTAACAGAAATTTCCAAAGTAAAAATTGTTTAAATAAAGCAGTTATATTAATATGATTAAATTAGTTCACAGATTAAGCAAATAATTTTTACCAATTAAATACTAAAGAATGACTCTTATGAGTATTAAAGGTTAAGATTGATACATAAACATATGTACATAGAAATTATAGAATAATAATTGTTCCATAAGCAATCAACGGCTCTTTTTTTTTGGTAATTTCTGAAACTTTCAGTCAATTTTAAATATTAGTTAGTGAGACGATACAAATTTAAAATTCTAACTGAATATTAGAAAGGAAAAAATATTTCTTTTTTTATTTCATGTACAAGTTTTTGCATCCCATTACATTTCTTTTTTCTGTGTCATAACTCCTTAGAATGGACACCCTTTAACAGGATACTAATAGTATTTACAGCTGTATCTAATTTTAAAGTGGTACAACAAAGTTTAACTTTAATCACCTTTATATGTATTATCGCAGGAACTTATAAGAGTGACTTTTTACATTTACTTTATATTAAAAAATCAAAGGTACAACACGTCATTTTACGTTTATGCTTTGCTTTGTGGGGCCTAATTTACTTGTATATGCGAAAAGTCTCAAATATTTCTGTAAATATAATCTACCTACTTACTCACACCATTGTTATAGATTTTTTTTAATAGCTATATATTATCCATAAATTATACATTTCTTACTAATCTACACCCTTGCTATAGTTTATTTTTGATAAAATCATTTGGTACACATATATGTTTCCTCATTTTTCTTTGTAGTTTTTCGACAAAACAACTTCTGCGTAGTTTTCAACGACCTCTTACTCCTTTCTGCCTGGTTGTGCGGATATATTCTTGCTATTCTCCACCTTTTAATAATTTATGTTTCTGTCCATAATACATTAAGCATGTTTGTTGATTCAATCATTCAAAACAGAGGAAGATTTTTGGAACGTTTTCCAACAATTCTTTGTCTTCTGCGGCTCTTCTGCCCACCCTCTCCCCCCCCCCCCGAACTTCCTAAGATTGGATTATTGATTTATCCTTGTCATAATCCTCCAAGATTTTGCTGTTACTTTCTATACTGCCTTATTCGTTTCCGCTATCATTTACCTTAGTTATATCTCCTAACACATTTTTAACATGTTTCTCTTATGCTACGTTATTTATAAACGGCGCTTCCTTTTTGTTCCAACTTTTAATCACTTTAAAAAACTTATAAATATTTTTGCTTTCCGACACTTTACTTTTTATTTCAAATTTTTTTGTCTCCGATAATTTCATTCTACCTTTTTTAAGTCGAAACATAACTTTTGTACTCCCTATCTCTTATTAATTCGACCAGTCTTTGAGTTTACCTATAATTCTCCCTATTTGCTCAATCATTCTCAAGGCTGATTATCAATTTTGTAATCATTTTCTCCTTTTGATACTATCGTTTTTAGTTCCTCTTATGTGCCTGTAATTTTTTAAATTTACCTGTACTTTTTTTGGAGATCTCTATCCTTCTTTTGTTATTCATTTGATTTTAATTATCCACATCTATCTCTTTCAACAAAAGATAGCTAAGCTCACCAAAAACATTATACTTACAAATGATTTGGTATAAAATTCATGTTATAATTTATGATCATATGATTTGGTATCAACAATCATAAATAAATAAAACTATTTATTATTTGTATGTGGCAAGTCTTTCTATTCACCTCCTTAGCGGTGTGGAAAAATAGATAAAAAAGATCAGATAATGTAAAGTATACTTCAAATTATTTAATTGTGTTTTTTAAAGGTAATTTATTATTGTTAATAATAATTAATTCATTATATAGTATTTTTTATAAATTTCTTAGAAAGCAATATAGGAAAAAACATATGTGTATTATTTTATTACAAAGAAAAATTTCTCAATAAGAAATTGGAATAATATATTGTGTACAATAATTGTATAAAAACATTAAAAACAAAATATAGGGGACTCGGTGGTGATCGGTGGGGAACGGTCCGGCGGCCGGAATACTGTGTGGGGAGGGGGGTGTGGGAGGAAGAACGATGGTTTGGGGAAATATATCTTAAATATGACTAACGGAGAAAATAATACAATGTTTCCTTATTTTGGGGTTATGTGGAATGCCCCAGACAAATAACCATATTATATAGGTATGTATATATATATTTATAAATATGTACAAGTAAACATGAGTATCTTGACTGAGTTTCTTTGTGTATATAAAAAAAAAAGAAAAACAAGAAAGGCCTAAAATAATTTTATTAGGCATACACCGAGAAGTAAAATGTATGCGCACAGATGTATGGTTTAAAAAAAAACAAAACCGTAATTTGACTTATTCCAAATCTTGATAATATCTTATCATACAATTCCAATAATACTATAGGAAAGTACGTTCAATATATCGATGTATGCTTGCACATATTGTTTATGAATGATCTATAGATAATAATACCGTTTGAAAATGGAAAAACCCTAAATCTCATAAGAAAATCAGGATGGGCCAAAAATAACCACTTTATGGCTCTTTCGTACAAATTATTAAAGAAATTGGTCTTGATCAATACATATCTTTTATATCTTTATTTTGGATATATCTTTGAAAAATCAAGAAACATGTTTCCAAACAAATTCATAACATGTACAGTGAAATCGTACATCATAAAAAAAATCATTATATTTTTTCGTAGCATCATAACCATATAGTTAAGAAAAATGCCTAATAACAAGGGGGAAAAAAAATAGGACAAAAGTAATTTTTTTTACAGTTTTCAAGCAGGAATAATAATACCAAAGCACATGTCTGAAGAAGTGTGTTGCTATAACAACAAATTTTGGAATTTAGTTTGCAGTTTCAAAGTAAACTAAAGGTGCCAAGTTCAAATAAACTTTAAACATAATAGCCTCTTCTAATTTTTTTTTTTTGGCAACGAAATTTTTATTTTTTATTTGAATTGTATCTTTCTTTTTTTATTTGCGGTATATTGCCGTCAGCGTCGTTTTTCCCAATCATATTTCCTCTAAAATCTCTAGGCATCGTTCGTAGGTTAAAAGTAAGAAAATTGTTTTAAAGAATACCATTAAAAGTACTTGATTATCTTTTTTTTTTATTATAGTACTCTCTAACGTTATTATATTATGTCATTGTGCATGATATTTCATAGATGACATGCAGTGACAGGAACATCATTCTAACTGGGTTACCAGGGAGACATCTTGTATTTTTGTGTAAAAAATGTTCTTCGTTATTAGTAGAGCATAAATGTCAAAATCTCTTACCAGAAAAGTTATAACTTCTTTTTCTTACAGAGTAATAATGACTCAACCTGTTTATTAAAGTAGTTTGCTATTGCTGGATAGTTGATCACAATGCTGCTCAAGTTCCTACATAAATAGCCGATGCATGTTCAGTTGGCATACTGCATTCATACAAAGTTCTTTCTATACGTAATTTTTGTATTAGGGTATTATGCAATTCTAATGTATATGGTCTGTTTAATAAGGATCAGCATCGTCATTATTATTTAATTGAAAAAATATGCTACAATGAATATGTTGACTAACAATTATTAAAGTGAAAAAAAAAAGTTATGATGATCAATTTTTTACGAAATTGTTACAAAAATTTAAATCACAAATTTTTGTGTGAAAAACGAATGTCAGATTTTTAATAAGAATAAACCTCAATACTCATAGGAATCATATGCTGTTTGTGTTTTAAGAATTGTTTATTCAGTCATTGCACCAAAAAAATGTAGGTTACAATCGTTTTTGCAAATCAAGTCGATTTAGGTCGGGCACCCCTACAATACATTTAAAACACTATTATTTACTTTCTTTTTTAATTCATATGCTGTTACGTCCAAGAAACATGGAGTGCTTAGCGTGCTCAGAGTCTATTTAACATAAAAACGTTCTCTTTAACAGTTTAACAGTAAATAAACAATGACAAAAACAAAATTATGCATACATAAATCGATAAATTTTGACATCACTCGCTGATAGTGGAGCAAGTCTTTGCTTAAAACTTTTTTCCAGCTTGAATTGATTTTCAAGTTAAGGCTGTTTTTTAAAGTACATATTTTTTTTCTTGAACTTGCAATAATTAAAAGCTTTACTCTCTACCTACACGTATGCACATTTATTAGTTATAACCTGCAAATCTCAGCGTATGACATATAGTTAAAGATAGGAAGGGGTGGTCTAGCACAGTCACGCACGCATCGTAGCGTGTACCGGGCGAGATTCTGTTTTACAGCTTGTTTCTAATCCAAGAAAAGGAACTAAAAATAAGTATAAATGCGCAAAATGACAGATTTTGATCTAGTTATTCTAAAAACGCTACAAGGTCTGCATCAATAAAGTTTTTAGGTCGAATAAATCACAAGTCTTGAAATTTTATTCCTTAAATTATGATATTATTATTCTTTCTATAAGAATCAAATAGAAAGTTAATTATTCGTAATATTTTTCAAATTTACGAGAGTACCGTTCAGTATTATGTATCGGAAAGTAAGTTGATATTGACAATTTTATGTATCATGTTGAAGAAAATTAAAAAGATCACGGCAAAAAGTATAAAACATAGCACGGCGAGCGAGCAAGACGAGGTAACCAAGATACATTATTTTAGCACGCAACACCACTTTATCTGCTTTGTTCACAGCTTGTTCACGCTAGGTCTTTTATTTTTACGAAGATGTTGTGATCTTAATACTGAGTTTGTGCATCATTTATTTCCGATGAGTAGTGCTATCCCAGCGTGTATTGCCGTTATATAAGTTAGTATACAAGAAATTGGTTTGATCATGCAACGTTATGGGTTATGACCATTATTTTAAGATAATCTCAAATCATATTCAATAAATTTTATCCCAGAAATTTGATGCTATTAATTGGCATCTACTGTTATGAGCTGTTATAATAAGTTGTAAACGCTATTTTGATCATTATTAGGATGATTTAAAGTATTCTCTAAACTCGCAAACAGTACCAGAAAGCGTGAAAAAGTTTTTCCCCAAGTATAAGATCAAAATTACATTGGTGACACTTGCAGAAAAAAATTTTTGGAATATCATTTGCCTATCTATAACTTTTAAATTGTGAAAAATATAAGTAATAGATTTTACAATGAAGAAATATCACGTAACTATAAACTGCGGTTTAATCAATTTCAGCCTTAATTTTAGACAGTGCGTCAAATTTAAATGTTTGAAAAAAATTATGCTAAGTAATCTTATAAGTCCTAATTATTTTAAAATCAAGAGTACCCTATGTTTGTGACTCAATCTTACTATTGCATGTCTAGAAAAGTTATCAAACAAGTTAAACGTCTTAATGAAAACTATGAGAACAGAAGGATACTTTCTAAAATAAGAGATACTTAATGCATTCAAAAGAATGGTGAACAAGTATTGGTCTTAAACTGTCGGGAACTGTTGGAAGTACTGTACCTCATATTTAATGATTATTATCCTAAAATAAAAGATGATTTTAGTAAGTTTGCAGAGTTTTGACCAAAGCATTGCCTTTGTACGAGTAAAAGCGAAGGGCACAGGGTTTCTGATTGTGTCTACTATTAATGTTTAAAGCCTATGCTTAATAGCTGAAAGATTTTGTAACTGGCATCCGATAAAATTGATGATTTTAAACAAAGAATTTTCGAGATGATTTGTCCATAGCTATGACTAAAATTATACTTGAATGAATGCGTACATTGTCCAGATAATAATGAATTACAATTATCCTAACTAAAACTTTTAAAAATGAGTGGCATCAAAGAAGTCAAGTATGAAACGTGACACATAACAGACCCATCTTCTCCAATAACTCGTGTAGATCACTCTGAAGAATTTATAGAAAATTTGTTTTCTTCTTTAACAAAATCCCAAACTCACTTATTTATTGCAAAGATGCAAATAATATTTTAATAATTTAAATAACATACATCCTTGTGGCGAATTTTTAGTGTCAATTGATTTTTCCGAACAATAGGCAGAGTCGCTCGAGACGCTACCCAGTCTTTGCATTACAATCATAGTCAGTTTAGTTATGATTATTGTTTCTGATTGTCTAGTACATGATACCCTAGCTGTTTATTCTGTGTAACAAAAACTAATTATTTTTTGAAAAACAAATTCTGCTAGTGTTATATGGGAGGGGTATTTTGGTCTAAAATCAGTATCTTAGAAGGACAAGAGTCCATTTAATTATTTCAACATAATCATCATAATCCAGGCTGGAAAATCGGAAAAAGTAAATAGTTCCGATGATGTGATGCAATGACCATTCAAGAATAGACGGAAAAAAATTCCTAACATTATAATTCTAAACGCATGATTTTTAAAAGAGTTAAAAAACAGATAATATGAATTTCGAAAATATATATTCCGAAAATATGACGTGAAAGCTAATAAAAAATGTATTAAACTTTTGCTTTTTAGGTACTGCTTCAAACTTGACATAGGAAGTGAATGATTTAGGAAATTTTTATTGTATGTGTAGCGTACGGTATACAGAGCATACAATACGTATGTGCGTCACCACCAAAGATAGGGATGTATGACCAAAAGAGAGAAGAAACATAACTTTTGAGTCAAGTCAAAGAGTTGAGGACAAGGAGACGTTTCGGGATTCACAAGACTGGCAGACGTGCCAAGTTACGGTGCTACCTTTGGCACTTCCCTCGGTCTTGACAAACAATAATAAAAAGAAGCTTATAGTCCTTACTCTGTACCTATATCATGTATACTTATCCAACCCCATACGTAGCAGGAGAATTTCGGTGTCAAAAGCGGGATCGTTTCAAAAGCGCACACAGCGTAGTACCGTGAGATATGAAGCGAGTGCAAGGAAAGAAGAGACATTTTAAAACAAGTGACCATAAAAGAAAGATAGGTCAATGAAGTAAAGAAAAAAAGGGACTGCGCAAGACTATGCCAGTGAGACACTTCAAGGACAACGAAAAGGCGAAACGCACACCAGAGATCGGATTTGAATGCCTGTCACAAGAGAGAAATAAGGAAGCTTAAGGAGATTGACATCCGGATATAAAAGAGAAAAAAAGCGATTCGGTGCAGTCCTGTAAGCAATCTGAATAGCTACTACATAGTAAGTACAGTAAAAGAAAAAATCCTTCTATAGACATACAGATAAAAATTCAACGACCCCGGGAAAGTTAGGAGAAAAAGACCTTTATTATTTTTTTGCATTCACATAAATTACATAATTACACGAACTTATTAATTACAAAATATATGCATGTTAAAGTTAGATAAAAAAAATACGACGGTAACGTTAATTGATAGGAAGAAAAAACTCCATTACAAAAAAAAGATCAATTGCAATATACACAAACACCTGTTTTTTGTTCAACCCTAACTATATTAAAAAATATAAGAAATACTTATAAGATTAGACCCTATATACGAGGCGTGAAGAAGAATAACAAAAATAAGTTACGTCACCATCTGCCACGTCAGGAAAAAAAATGAACGAAGAAACGTTTACTCTCGGTGCCGACCCAAAACTTTTCCCATTCACTCTCTTGGAAACGGTAAACAAAAAACATCTTGCTATTTATAAGCAAACTCAACACGAAATTCTCTAATACATACATCTGATACACTTGAAAAACCTTGCAGTTTTCTGAGCCGGTATAAAAGGGCGATTGTAGTTGAAAAGAAGAAACGAAAAAAAATGTGAAACGACCATACTAAATATAAACGTAATACAAGCGGTTAAGTTAGCATAAAGGGCGGAATTAAATCCCCACAGAGAAAAAAACAGGTATGAAAACCAATATATACTTAAAAGAAAGCTCAGAACCATCGCAGGAAGGCCGTAGCTCTTAGAAACAGATCATCTGGTGAATAAAACGAAGCAGCCAAGACAAGGTGATAAGCAAAGATCCGTGAAACTTAATCCCGAATCTTTTACAGCTGTCAACCACTTACAAAGCACTACGTAACAAAAAATAAAAAAAAATATGATAAAATAATACACGACACTAAAATAAACAAGGCGTCAGGAACATATCTTTCACGACATGTCGACCGTACTAATGTACAGCAAGTTTTAACGGAAGATTCGGATGACGAAATAATTAGAATAACATTACAAAACCACCAAGATTCATGGGAGGAATGGCAAAAAGCTGACAAAAAACATAAGATGTTTATGATTAAGATGATAAAAAGGTTCACCTCCAATAGCCAGGGGAAAAAAATGCGCAGTCAAACTTGCCAGGACATCCCCAGCAAAGCGTCTGTTTTACGACCAACCCCGTAACAAGCGGAACACTTCCTAAACGATCTAATAAGGCCGTCAAGCTGGGATACGACCGAACGATCGATAGCATGGAAGAAGATATAGTATTTGCAGATGCACGAGGTCAATGGGACGCTTACGTCCAAAATCAGACACAAGGAAACGCTAGACCGAGTAATAATACCAGTCAAAGTAGGAACTACTATAATACAAATAATTTGATGACACAACATGAATTCGTAGATACATTTAACTTAAATTGGACGGATAATGACTAGGCAGATACAGAAAATCGATTTACTCTACGTACCCATAATATAATAAATCAAACACGAAGGCGCTCTCAACAGACCCCTTTATCTACATTAGGACAGTTAGCCAGCTATGTGCCAAGATTCTGCCGTGACTTAGTCAAACTTTTTTTTTTACCAGATGACGAAGACTGTAGCCTGTACAGTAGGGCCACTGTATGAGAATTTTTAAATTGGTAAATTTTCTCACAGGCTAAAAGGCAGAGCAGCCAAATTCATACCACACGTCTAGCACAATTTACTTTGATTCAGGATTTGTTATTCTCACATAAAAAAGATTGCACTAAAAATAGCGCTGATAAAGAAGCGATAAAACAATCTTGCTATGGACTACATGCCCCATATAACTAAGATGTAATCCGTCTTAGTCCTAGAACATTTAACGAAGCAGTAGCGCTAAATATAGAAAGCTAATTGACCTACGCTACACTACTCTATAAGTACGAAATACTTACATAGGCCTTACCCAAGTAAAATACAGTCAAAATATGCAAAAAGGAGGTAATTTTATTGCTGCGTGAAATAATAACAATAGAAGCTATATTACATACATGCAAAACGGAATAACCCTAACTACAGTAACAAAAATAAGGATTATAGCACCTACTACGGTTACAATAGGACCGAGTGAGGTATGCAAAGATATAAACAATAATATAAATAATAAATCAATGACAAGTCTGATAACGATAATAAGTCTCTGCTGTAATCTTTGTAACAAAACTGTTTAAGCCTAATAAGGTTGGCGCTTGGACCAACGAAACTTTGCTTAAATAAAGATCTTAATGTTCTAACAAATACTCTTCTATAAGCTCTTAACTGATCGTGTGCTTTTGCACCGACACAATATATTCATAGAAAATACGGAGAGCGGAAGGTACCGTTCAAATGCCGAGTACATAAACAAAATAAGACTTTATAAGTCCTGATCACTTCAGTAGTTTTCTCACAAATCGCAAGGAACCGCGTTTTGGGTATATTTACTTAGAACTTATAACCCGTGTAGTACTTATTATTAAGTTCCCAAATGTAAGAAAACGAAGATCGGGTTGTTTTTAGCCCTCCACATGCAGCTAAAATTTTAGCAGGATCTACCGTAAAATTTTTGCACACTGCTAGGAAAAGCATGGCAACGTTTGTGGAATATAGCCATGTTTCCGACAAAGTTGGGCCTCATCAACCTACAGAGGGCTTATCATGACTTGCATGGAGCAAATGCCACTGTAGTGGACCTAAAAATAGAATTCTTTTAAATAGAAATAGATAAGTAAGACGCTTATAAGACAACTTTTTCCGGACCAGACGGCCATCACCAATACAAACGTATGCCAATAGGCTGCACTGATTCACCAAATACATTAGTACGTACGATAACACTAGCGCGAGCAGGTTTATGAAGACGTTAAAGAGAAGTATACACCAACGACATAGTGCTGTTCGCAGTAACATTGGAAGAACACGTAATCAATTTAACAGATAGCTTAAACGGTTGGAAGGGAACAACCTAACAATAAAAGCGAGAAAAAAGGAGTGTCTCAAAGAGGGATTTCGTGACCCAAACACTCCACCGGCAAGGATATGCAAGATTGGCACAAGACAGGAGAGGAAAATAATAAAAATATAATATAATAAAAAATATAAAAAAATTGGAAGAAGGAAATAGGAAGTAAGCAATATAAAAGCGGGGCAAAAGAGGAAATATGTGTAAGGTTGAGCGAATCAATACATCACAAGGCACACAGACACGCAAACGCCTAAGAAAAGGCTATGGCCTAAACAAATAAACTGATGCAATGCTTGATGACTCAAGTAATAATGTTTAAACAAATGTTTTGCTTGACATAAAACGCCAAGATTTTTAAGAAAAGATAGAAGTAAGAATTGATGCGTAGGAAGCCGATGGTATTCCAGATCGGCAAAAAAACAAACGTATAGAAGACCCAGTCAATGACTTATAGTCAGAGTTGGGCACTAGCTTCGAAAAAATGATTTTTTTGAGATAAGTTACTTCTACTGTAACGAAGGATACTTGTATTTAAATACTCTCATTCAAAGGAAATAAACAGCTACAATATTAAATAAAATTTTCTACGTTACAAGTATTTAAATACAATACTGTAATCGCAAAAAGGAACTAAATTTCAAGTAATTTTTAACGTAACGTAACAAAACATAAGTTAAATTACAACCATTTAGATTAAAAGTATATAAATTATATCTAACAAGAAAAGTAACAGGACTAAAATAATCAAGCTACAAGTAAAGAGAAAAGTAACGTAACTGAAATTGCAAGTTTGTTACATTTATCTAATTAATTGTGACTTCGTTACTTTTGATCGTTACTAGTAACTACGCTACATTAATTTCGCTACTTTTGATCGTTACTTGTACCTTAGTGATTTTAATTCGTTACTTTTAATCACTAAATATTAGATTAGTCCGTAAGCGCTTAGGCGGTAGCCACGGCTCTTACGCGCGTACAGGGATAAAACTTAACAATCTGAAGGTCAATTTCTATGTAAATAGCTACAACCTTTCTGCTTCAATCATCAGAAATTACATACAATCATGTATTATGGTTCAAATTGGCGAAAAAATAGTCAAATTGTCCTTTCCGTCCAGCGTTGCTTTTCGGTTTTTTTACCTTTTGACCATCAGTACGCGAACATAGAGCTTACACACTCTAACTGTTGGTACGCATCATAAACTTTGGGCTTTTCTCTATATATCGACCCCGTTATCAACACCAAATTCTATCATCAACAATCCGAAAAGACTGCATACATTTTGGCCCCAAAGTACAGTCGAAAAGTAGTGCATCGCATTCTAGGCCTGGACAACCAGTCTTACATGACTTAATGGAACAATATAACGGTGGTCTTTTAAACTACACTGTGCGAGTAAAGAATCGGCAGTGCTGTTATTAGTCCGCGTACAAAACTCTCATGTCAACGAGGACTCTAACGTCCGGATCGTGCAACCGTACATAATCAAGGCCTATTCCATCCGCACTGTGCACACAACTTGTAGATCATTTCAAGGTATAAAATCAAGATATTTTTCTAGAACGCATTAGACTTTTTTACCTTGTGTACGTGCGTAAAAAAGCAACTGTTGCATCTCCGAGCCGCGAGAGAGTTTTGAAGTCGAAATGTCCTTTCCGTCCTTGTCTTTTCCGTCCCACTCTCCGTCGGCCCTGAAGTCAAACTTCGTTATTATTTTAATTCAAGGCAATAGATCTTTACCAAATATTTTTTACAGCATCGTTCGGCAATAGATTCAGACACGTGGCTCGGCATTTGACCAAAAAAGCCTATTTTTCATTAGATATATCCACTATTGTCAATATCACTCTCGATGCTGGTTAATGCAAAGTAGCATACTATTTTAGATGATCTTACTTCGGCTTAAATAAATGCTAAGGTGAGGCCCAATCGAAAAAAAAGGTTTATAGAATTTCGGGCTTTCAATTAAAAGTTATAGCGATTTAAAGATAAATCGCTAAATTCCGACAATAATCAACGAAATCTCATTTTTAGCAATTTTTGGTGCTTTTCTTTAAAACGCTGTAAATTTGGATTGGTAGAAGTAAATTAAATACATTTTTTTTTGGTCAGCGCTCTGAGTTAACTGGTATTAGTTCTTATGTTATTATTTATAATGTTTATAATCGAAACGCAAGAAATGTCAGCGCTCTAGGTCACCTGGTATTGGTACTTCTGTTGTAAATAATAATGTTACTTATTATAATCAGAGGAAGGTCAGCGTTCTAGGTCACCTGGTATTAGTTTTTATGTTATTAATAATAATGTTGCAAATCAAAACGCAAATAAAGTCAGCGCTCTGGGTCACCTGGTATTGGTTCTTGTGTTGATAATAATAATGTTATTAATTAAAGCGCAAGAAAAGTCAGCGCTCTTGGTCACCTGATATTCCGTCTTATGCTAATATTGATAGAATGCTTAATTTCAAAGGCGAGGGAGGTCAGCGATCTGGGTCGACAGGTCTTAGTTCTTGTGTTATTAAAAATAATGCTATTAATTAAAACGCATGAAAAAACAGTTCTCTGGGGCACCTGGTAATAATTATTATGTTATTAATAATTATGTTACTTATTAAAATCAGAGGAATGTCAGCGCTCTGGGTTACCTGGTATTTGTTCTTAGGTTATTAAGAATTATGTTATTAATTAAAACGCAAGAAAACTCAATGCTCTGGGTCACCTGGTATTGGTTCTTGTGTTGATAATAATAATATTATTAATTAAAGCGCTAGAAAAGTCAGCGCTCTGGATCATGCGGTATTAGTTATTATGTTATTAATAGTTATAATAGTAATTTAAACGCGAGAATTCTCAGCGCTCTGGGTTAACTGGTAGTAATGGATAATTTATTGATAATTGAATTATTGTTTGATGGTTAATTAATATATGTACCTTCCATACGTACGGTTATTTGGTTAAAGTCGCTTGGAGTACTGGGTCGTTGGGATTAATGGCCTAGGATTAAGTTATTTAGTTTTGGTATATTTGAATCGGCCGCTGGCACCTGTTTTCTCTGGCCGGTAATGTGACTGTCAGGTATTCAATTTTCTGCCGCAGTCGAGAGCACTTTAGTCTGCTTACTTCTCTAGAAGCTTAATAGCCACCGTCAGTCAGCCACGAGGCCGCGAATTTTCTAACCACTAGGGAGTAAGTATTACTTATCGACGCATGTATGTACTTGGCATATAAGTACTTAGTAATTACTGCTCATGTATTTCTGACAAAAGAAAGATGTACACCTTCCTAAAGAAGTTTATTAGAAAGACCAAAAAAAATCGACTGTAACTTCGTTATTCGTTACAATTTACGATTAAAAGTAGCAAAATTAAAGTATCTTCGTTACATGTAACGATTAAAACTAACGAATTAAATTAGCTAAGTTACAAGTAACGATCAAAATCGACGAAATTAAAGTAGCGTAGTTACAAGCAACGATATAAAGTAACGATGTTACAAATAATGAGATAAATGTAACGAACTTAAAACTTCAGTTACGTTGCTTTTTGTGTTGCACGTAATCATAATACTTTAGTTTAGTTACTTTTGAAATTACGGGTAACGAAAATTTTTTCGGAAAACAAATTTTCTTATCAGTTTAAGCATTGATTATTCCACAATAAAAATTGTTTAACTATCAGTTACATGTAACAAATGTGAAGTGATTATCCAGCTAAATTATTATTCGGGTTTTCAAGGTACAAAAATTAGCTAATTCTTTTTCGTTACAAATTACGAATTTGCCTATCTCTGCCTATAGTCAACTAATCAGTTTAGTTGTGAGGGACGTCCGTAAGCAAAAATTTTTATTGTCGTTCCACGCAGTGGAGTCAGCAATTTCAAGTATTAAAATCTTTTATATCCAACTCATTCTGCGGTGCGTCTTTTCTCATTTGCTTGTAATTTTCTGTTAGTTTTGTTTTTGGAGTAATATTATCAGCATTCGGGTCAACTTCGTTACCTATGTTGGTCACTTTGTTTAACTGATTAGTTGTCTTTTCCATTGTTTAATCCTTCTTTATGGCGTTACACTCTCAACGACTAAACTAAGTAGTGCACTTTGTGAATCAAAAAGGATACATTAAAGTTGCAACCCAGGGGAGACAGAAGGCATCCTTCGAGGCAACAACGCATTCGGCGAACGAAAATGAGCTTTTATATATGCGTATGATAAGAAAAAAAATGAATTCATTTTCAAGTGACTCTGGATAAGATTATTTATCAGCATTTTTTAAAAATAAGGGCTAAACATTTATGCATATCTATGTAGAGAATCAACACGTCCAAGCCTTAATAAAAATAATCTATTATCGGCGAAAAAGGACTGACTACAGTGAAAGCTTAGAGGCAGAGCTAGAGAAGCTCCCGTCAGAAGGAGGCGACATTAAGAAGAAAACGAATAAAAATCACAGGCTGCCTGCTCCTGAACCCCTACTACAATAAAGTCTCTATGGGCACCTAACTCACATGGTTCGTCCAATTCATTGCCAGAAAGCGACAAAAAGCGAGGCAATGATCTCGATAAGGCCCTTGTCGAATCGGAGAGCAAAGCAGAAAATAACATTGGACATGACATATCGAATTTAAGTGCTGTAGCGAGATACAGAGCATGCAGAACAAGCTTTTTTTTAGGAACTAACACCATGGGCACCAAAGAAAAATAAGGATCCACCAACACTTTAAAAAGTGAGAAAAGTTACGGATCACGCATTCAAATATCTGGAAAATTTAACGTTTTGCTTCGTAACGGATAGCGTTCCTGATACCAAGACCGTCAACGCAATCTTTAAACGTAACTTTATGAACCTATAGGTTTTGAACAATGAATCTTAAGCGGTTGGAAACACTTTGTTTTCAAAAGTCAGAAAAGTACAAATAATACGCAAATACATAAAAAAATACTTTGACGATACTGCGCTTAAATCTGACATTCAAAAATGTTCCGTGTCTCTGAAAGCACTAGTATTAGAGAATAAAATAAAAACTATAGAAACAGTCAGAGACCAAGCTATTTTAAACATAAATTAGTGGCAATATGTAGTGCAGCAAATTCAAAAAATTTTACAGACCTTAAAGTAGCAGCTGTACTATACATAAATACACTTGTAGTACCGTCAGAAGACTAGCGATATAGGGTCAATAAAGAATACCACGAATCTGCAGTTGGCGAACACAGAAGCATAAACAAAACATACAATAGGATAAAGATTTTTACCAGAGGAATATACGACCAGACGTAAGACAATTCGTACTTGGCTGTAAATCTTGTCAGACCAATAAAATTATTCGAGTAAAAACAAGACAAGCAATGTTAATCACAGATACTCTAAGCAGGCCCTTCAAAAATATCCACCAATTTCTAGGGACCTGAGAATAAATCCTTGGACCAGAGAAACACTTCAATACTGGCAATCCAAGACTCGTTAGCGAAATATATCATCCTCACTCCAGTACAGAGAGCCACAGCTAATAAGACAGTGAAAGTGCTTAGTGACAGATTCATAGCATATATCGACGCACCAGAGAAATTAGTATCGGATCGCGGAACCTATTTATGAACAAAACCATGGAGAAATGAGCAAAATTATTAAAAATTTACCAAATGAGGAGCACCGCTTACCACCTGCATAGTAACAGCCCAGTCAACAGGATGCACTACGTCTTTTGCGAATATCTAAAACATATATCGTCCAAAAGGACAAAAATGATGACCTCCTTTCCATACACACCCTTGCATATAATACGTCAGAGCATAAAAGTGCAGGATACACGCCTAACAAACTAATTTTTAAAAAGAAAGCTTACATACTGTCAAGCTTTGAGTGTCAATAAGATGACTTACCGTGTGACAAGTATTTTCAAGAAATTTCCGAGTCTCTAATAAAAATGCGCACTATAGCATCTATGAAACAGGAACAAGCTGAATTCCAGGCAAAGTCCATTATTACAGGAAACTCAATACTTAGTTTTTTATGGAAGGAAAGTCCGTGTTTGTCCTTAAAAATCCGTCAAAAGGCAAGTACGTCGCACAATATAAGGAGCCCTAGGAGCACGTCAAAATCGATTATAAAAACCATAACGTAAGGCTACAGAGAGGAAAAGAAGTTTAAGTTGCCCATGTAAATAAAAAAAACCTGGATATTCAAAGTACCGATACTAAATAAAACACAAAAATATTTAACCTAATTATCTAAAATATGTGAAAAGAAATATTAAAAAGCAGCCCTTAAAATTATTGTACGCGGCCCCTGGACACAGGACAAAAAAATTTTTTAGAATACATGACATTTAATATACATAATAAATAATAAGTGAATAAAATCAAATTGGAAAAATTACAATGTGTAAAAAAAAATTGAACACTGATTGAAAAAAACATACAATCCCGAGATATGTATTAATGTTTTTATTTTTATCAGGTGCATCGCCAAAATGGAAAGATAAAAAGAATGTTTATAAAATTTTGATAAATAGCAAAATGGCTGTACACTCAACATGCGGGAGAATAGAATTATTTAACGATCTATAAGTTTATATTTGGCAACCCTTCAATCACATTTTTTCTTTACGCGATCATCTCCTGCATGAAAAAGTAGCATTGATCCAGAGCAATGAATAAAAAGGAATAAGGTCAAAAGACTCAACAATAAAATGCAGAAACAACATCGAGTGATAGTAAAAAAAAAAAGATTATAGTACATACATATTACTGAAATAACGATAGAGGACTTATAAAATGCAGTGTTAATCATGTAAATTATGCTTAAAAAATATTTCCATCACTATTATGAAAAAAAAGTGTTGTTGCAAAACAGAAGTAAATATATTAGAATATAAAAAGATATATTTTATAGAAGACGACTAATTTATTTGAGGTATGCGTTAATCCTCACTCTACACAAATGTAAGTAGTCGATTTTAAAGAAAGCTGGAAACGCTAAATTTAGAGTACAAAAGATTAATAATTACTTCTATTAACATTTGTTACATTTGTTATTTACGATATTGGCACATAAAATGTATTTTTATCAACCAGGCAGTCAGTTGAAATCCTTACTTACCTTCCTTACGAATAATCTCAGTTACCTTCACCCTCAACAAATAATAAATCAACGGAAAAAGGAGTTCTATCATCATTTATCCTAAAAAACCGACAATCTTTCCACAAATAAAAAAAAAGTTATAATCAAACGTTAGTTTATTAGAACCAGATGAGATAGTTATTGAAATAAAATATTACATGAAAGTTCTGAAAACGAAAAAAAACAGTCATAACTGTAAATAAGACTAAAAACAAAAAAATTTGAAAAAAATGATATCTATATCAGGCGTAGTCGTATATGTATACAAAGAGATAGAAGAATACTTTTATAGAAAGTGATTGTCAAGTCTTACAAAAGCTGATAAAGCTGTTACAATGTCCTTAACATATGCGCCTGTGAACAATCACGAAAGGCCCATAGCAACTGTAAATCGACCCACGGCCGAAAATAGCACCAGCTTTAAGATAAAAGTCGCTGTGTACATCGTCACTGAATTACAGAATCCTCATGCCAAGAAAAGTGTGCAATTACAGGAAAAAAAAAAACTGTTAACAATCTGCCAAACGATGATGAAAAGTATCGATAATACACCATGAACGCAAAAAAAACCAATAGAACTTACCTATATCCTTGAAAAAAAAAACATCTTCTAAAACCCATGCAGACTTATAAAAATCTATGTTTCTCTTTTTTTTAAAAAAAAAACCCGTAAAATAATGATAAGTGATGTAAAAAGACATTAAGCAAATCAAATGTAAGATAATTATTTACGCAATCAATACATCCTCTAACGTCTACAAAAGAAAAACAATTTTAATAGCATTATAGCAAAGAAGAAGAATTATAACAATGATAATTGGATAGCACAAACAGTTGCAAAAAAAAAAGATTAAATCTGAAACGAAGGACTAAAACGACTCAAGTTAAGTGATACCGTTTATAAGATGGAATGCAAAATAAAATTGCGTAAAAAAGAGATTAATTAAAGAAAGCAACATACGTATTGTTTCAACACTAGCATGCTGGATGCAGAATAATATAACTACTTTCTACGATTTCTCTTTCTCCCTACTAACAAATATCAAAGTGCCTTTTTCAATGTGGGGCCCCTGTAATAATTTTTCATAGATTGTTCAGACGTAATGGTCGACAAAAAAATAGCTGAACCTCTAACGGAATAACGACCAGCAATAACATCAAGCTATGTCTGGTTGTCATCCAGATGCAGGGACAACCAACACCTGCACAGCAAGTTGGCAATATGACCCAGAAGCCCAGGGCCGTCGAACAAAAGCCTACAGCTCGTCAACTACAAACCATGGTTAATCAAATAAATTGTGTAAAGTAGAAGAACCTTACAACGACATCCGTGATTAGAATAACAATAATAATAATAATACAAATATTATTAAAAGAATAGTCAAGTTACTAACATACTTACATTAAAACCTATAATGGCTCAATAATAGTAACAAGAAAAACCTAGTAATATAGATCAGACGTAGTAACGCCTTAGCCATTGACATCCTTGATGATATTATTAATATGTATTCCTTGCTGTATACATATAAGTTTTACATGTATGTATAACTTATTGCATACATTTACTAGGTTTATTTTAATACATAAATTGTCTAAAAAATGGCAGATATGCTGCTACACAATTCTTCAGAAATTTAATTCTTTACCGTTTACTTATATTATTTAATTACTATTTTATACATACTACTAATTAAATTGTAACCGTCTCTCACTTAAGATTAAGCGAATTAATATAAGGAAATACGTCTAATGCAATACACCGTTACCCATTTGCGTATTTAATACGCATGATGTACCAGTAATCCTACGAATATAATACCAAACCCTCAATATAGGAAAATATACAATAAAAAGAAAGAAATTTATGTAAAGAAGAATAAACCGTACAGAAAAACTATAAGGTAACCTAAGTACATAAAATGATTTTACAAATCTGCACAAACATTATAAAAGAAGAAAGAGTGAGTACATGAACAAGAAAAAAAGATATCCACTAAAGACAGAGCTTAATTAGTCCTGAAGAAAAATAAGGATTAGGAGAGAAAGTCTACTTCTTTGCTTCCCGAGGAAAAAATCGTAGGGCATAAACAGTAAAACACAGACAATACTCTAACTTCTACCCTTAAGATACGGAAAACTGCCGTCAAGGTCGTCGGTGTCGCGGCCCCGGACGTATAGTGTATGGTTGACGTAGCATATTAATGCAGATGCACCCTACCACCTTGCATACGAACGTTTGACCAAGAGAGATGAGAAGCGGAACTTTTGAGTCGGATCAGAGAGTAGAGGAGAAGGAGATGATTCACGGCTCTCGCGACTGGCAGACATGCCTCGAAGTTGCCGCGCTACCCTTGGCTCTTCTCTCGGTCTTAACTAAAAATAAAATAATGTTAATAGCCCCCACTGTGTACTTATTTTGCTTACACCCAACCAACCTCAATCCCACGTAACATAAGATATTATGCTCATTAAAATCGACCTTTAAAAAAGGTTAGAAATTACATGCCAGTTTAAATGTTACAAATTATTTTTCGATAATGACTTGCTAAGCCTAATTATACTTGAAGTATTGGTGCGAAATCATATAATGAAACAAAACGGTATTATTTCTAAACTTTTTGAGAAAACATTAGATTATAACTTCTTACTTTTAAACGTTAATGATAGTCTAATTTTTTTCCCATGATTCAATTAAAGATATAAAATTTATACGAATTTATATCAATTGAGCAACCCTACTTTTGAACTTCTTGACATCAGTTTTAAAAATGTTCCTTGTTTCTTGCATCAGATGATTTTAGGACTGACTTCTTCAAATTTCGCATGATAAAATGACGTTATTTAAATTTTTTTTTATTTAAAAACTTTTATTATTCTAATTTGTTTTAATTATTTTTATCCGCCAACATTATCTTTAACTCATTATAACAATTTTATTGATTAAAAAAAATTATGTAGTAAATATTTGAACTTGAATCTACGGACTAGAAGCCAAAAGTAGTATACTTGCTGGTATAGCGAGACACAACAAATGACGTCATCGGCGCCGGGGGAGGAGGAGCGCTTGGGACCGAGACGCCCGCGTGAGTCTGTGTGTGTGTGGGTTGGGGTACGATAAGGAGAGAGGGAGAGAAAGAGAGAAAGAGAGAGGAAGGGAGAGAGAGAGCTGATGATGGACCTGTGGAAACGCAAGGTTGGAAAGAGGGAAGTGGACTTACCGAGCAGTGTGTGCGAGAGAAAATCGCTCGGTGCAGTGGGAGGCCTGGTACGTGGCTGGTATACGAAGATCGGTTTACGACGACCCCAGGTTTGGGGGAGGGGTGGTCGAGCTACGCGTGGCGCTAGGAGTACAAGTGCGACTTTTATGACGGTCGGTGCGAGGTATTCAAGCTCCTATACCTATATACTTTCTGGCTGCGTACACTTACCGGTCTCCTCCGAGGGAATCCCCTTCGACGTATGCATGTTTCCTAGTACACGGTGCCGCGAGGTCTACTCTACATTTTGGCCTCGGGGTGTGGGTGAGTATGCACGAAAGATGTGGGCCAAATTACAACCATGAGAGTGTTTAGCAGTAAAGAGACAAAATCTTACATTGGCATACAGAAACTCCTTATTCAGTTTTAAATCATACTTACATAATCACAAAAAGTACTGTTTTCTCGCATGATTAAAAGACAAGTGGTATGTTGAACACACTTTATTCAAATTCGCACGGTAGAAAAATTGTAATAGGTCGTGGTACCATATTGGTTTTGCAGATTTTACTTTAGCTGTAGTCCGAGTTCTCTGAGGTATAACACTTTTCGTGTATCCTCACTTACCGGTACTTATGATTAGTGATGCAGTGCGTCTGGAGAATCTGGCGATTCCATGTCATCTAGACACGGACACCACAGCTCTTTACACGCCTGACACCTGAAGCGTAGGCAGCGGAGACATTCTTCC
>JAPYYV010003066.1:0-22695 GCA_030522625.1 Copidosoma aretas
AAAAAGTTTTTTCCCAGGGTGAAATCGTTCTTGTACCTAACTCACTGTTCTCTACCTATATCGATAAAAACCGATTAATAAAACCGTGCTATATACCGTATGGCGTAATACAACAATGGTTGTCAAAACGCCATGTCTGAGACCCTTAGGGGGCGATGATGAATATAAAAAAAAAAAAAGTATATATTCTCATGGGATTCGGAAAAAAAAGGTACAACCATCGTCCCAAAAAGAATTTCAGTCCCAGTTATTTAAAAATTATTTTATGTTTACAATGTTTTTTTCGTAATAAACATAAACAGATGTACTTCCGAAGAGGTCTTACTTGTCCACACCAGAAGCAACTTATTTTTTCGTGCCTATACCTTCTATACATTAAACGAGCTGCAATATGCTTGCATATTATTATGCACATCGACCAGCGAATCGAGGTGTGCGTGCAATAAAAGCTATATTATATCCATGTATATCTATAGTTGCGTGCGTGCAGTAGCGTAAGATATACGTGTGCATATAATTATCATACATGCTGCATGTAGCAGATATATAATACTTATATATCTAGCACAAGTTCAAGTGAGAGTCTCCGTGTACTCCAGTGACTCCAGTCTCGTCGCCGCCGCGCCGCCACCGACGACGACGATCCGCATTTTGAGCCGTGTATAAATATAAAAGTACTAAGTACGTCCCTTATACCCTACACACCAAGCATTTCGGAGCGAGCGAACTCCGGTGCTCGCTCCGGTGCATCCGTGCAAATGCTCGAGGGATATTCTTCTTCGACGACCACCTTTTTTATTATACCGCTGTACTACTACTACTGCTGCTACTGTTTCTAACTAATTGAATTATCTTTAATTCGATTTCCAGCGGCACAATTGTCGCGGCTAATAGCGCCGGTGGAGGAGGAGAAGAAGGTACGGCAACTGAGCTTCGTCAGGTCGTTCGGCGTGAAAATATTGTTTCTTTGTATAAAATCGTTCGACAATTTGATTGTAAATCAATAGTTTTTTGGCATGAATCTGATTTAGACTTTTGGTGAACTATGCTTTATTCTGTCACAGATTAGATACCTTATTCTACACTTGAAAATTAATCGTTGACATCGTTTAATTTGGCCTACAACCGAATCATATGTTTTTCTCATCATTTTCATGGTAACAATGACGATAAAAAGTGTGCAGTATACTGTAAAAAAAATTCTAGAATTTAAGGTACATTTAATGTAACCACATTAATTTTTAACATTCAGGTATATCTGTATACACTTATACGTATAGATATATCTGCTGTAAAAATTTAATGTACGTACTGGAAACATGTTTCCGATTTTTTTTACAGTGTACGAGCACACACAGTAGCCACATTGCGTATGTAAATTGACGCAAAAAAACTAAAATCTCAAAACACCAGCGCGTAGCGCAAAAACAAATTTTTTCCTCCTCGAACTTATAACGCTGCAGCGATTGTTTAAGAATTAATATTGTATACAACGCTCTTTCTCTCTGTTTCACACTTTTCAAAGTTTCCTCTTACTTTTTCTCTTCTCTCGCCTATTCCAAGGAACATAATAATTTTCTTTTAATCGTTCCCAAGTATCTCTCGCATTTGTTCCGTTCACGAAAACTTGTTGTTAGTGTTTGACGACAGTGTTTCACATCGTTAACTTCCGTATCACTGTTTATTTTATGGTTATTTAACGACACAACAATATGCTCTCGGATATGCGCGCTACGTTAATGTGCTTTCTATCTTTTTAAAATCTGTTATATTCCTCTGCCCCTAAAAAAGCAACGAAACTTGGAACGAAATAAAAAAATAATGATGTATTTTGTCGTGGGTGTTTGCGGTTGCATATGTATAATACCTGTATGAACGCACGTTTAAGTGCACGAGAGGCAAGCGCTTTCAACAATACGATCTAGAGCTGTAGAGATCTGTAGTAGAACAAAGACTGGCTGTTACACGAGACTGGTATAAGCAAGGACGGAGGGAAGAAAAATAACTTCGGTCAATGCTGTGTGTTACTGGGGTGTGTTATACGTGACATGTATAAGTATATAAATAGGTGAGAAACTGAGAAAGCAGATTCGCGAGCTCGTGTGCCTATCAGGCATATACATATATATGTATATTAAATTTATACTCATGGTACTTGAGTACAACGTGCAGCAGCGTGTTAGTATCGCGTCACCTCGCTTTTACGCGCCCATAAGCAGTATATACAAGTTATTATATACACCTAAGGTCGCTCTCTCTCTTGGGGGGAAAACGACCTACATCAATGCCAATAACTCGATCGACTTTTACAAAACTGTGTATCATCAATACTTAGTAACTTGTAGAGTTGCGCCCAACAGCGATGCAAACAGCTAATACAGAGTTGTACGAAAATAAATGTACGAGCACAAGTCGAGAACAGCGATGATGCAACCAGCAACTGTTTAAAAGGTATATTGTATATGCAGGGCAATAACTGTGGGACTCACGGCCTTCTCACATCGGAAGCCGAGCCGCGATGGAAAGCTCACGTATATATACGTGGAATATAGCCGGCAGATGTAGCCACGGATAAAGTCCCGCGTCCGGCTATAATAGCTGATGATCATGCTAGAAGGTAGATTTTCGTCGAACGCTATCTTATCGCCGCCCCCCCCCCCTCTGTATATGTGTGTGTATACATGTCATATCCGAGCTCATCGCTTACTATCATGGGTTTTTTGTTGCACGTTAATACCTATGGCTTCGGGTTTCAGGCCACGGGTGTGCTCCGTGGCGCTGGAAGTAGATAAATATAGAGCCCAACCGATTTTCCTGCGGTGGTATATGATGATGATGATGATGGTACCTATATACGTATGGGGTTTGGGGGATGATTGGACCTTTTTCAGGAATCGTCCGTCCTGTATTACTATTATTGTATGCATGTACTACATATACACGGGCTTCCCATTATTTGGGCGCAGCCCTACACGCTGCAGTATTATAGTAGCTCCTCTGCGGCTGACGATCCGAGTGGTATGGGTAGGCAGGGTAGGGTGTAATAGGGTGTATGGTATGTATATGGCTGATTGATGGGCCACTATATAGCGTGTATTACTTTGAGAGAGAGAGAGAGAGCGGGGGTGGTATACGTATGTACGATCGGTACTTACCTATATTTATGTGCATGGCTGTGTATAGGGGGGAGGGGGGGGGGGGGGCCCATCAGAGGGAGAGGGGGGGGAGCGGCGTATCGAATAAATTCCCGAGCGGGGAGTCCACCGCCCCGCCCCCTGGGTTCGCTTCAACCCCCTCCATTCCTCCCTTCTTATAATACTTTCTTTCGTGCGTTTAATGGCCATATCTATATGCTGTAGCGGCAGGCAGCGGTCGCTGTAACGTTGTATACGAGCATAAGTGCTTCTTACTTACGCTGATGAGAAAGAGAACGAAATGAAAGTGGGTGGTGTATGTACTGTGTGTGTTCGCACATTCGAGTCTGCACGTTAACTTTTAACGATCGCGCGCGCGTGTGTGTGTGTGTAGTTGTAGAGGTTCGAAATGTTCAAATCATCGAGTGGCCCAAATCCGAGCCTAAATCTGTTCCGAAAATCTGTCGGTCCTCGATGTTTTCAAAAACTCATCATCATCATCAACACATAGTTATAAAAATGAGGGTAACACTTTTGCTTATTATTGAAAACAGTTTTATTTGTTTTTTCGCTCACTTTTATTCAAAAAAAAAAAAAAAAAAACGAAGACGGTCCATCGGTATCTCAAATAACAGTACAATTGGGGGAAAAAAACAATCAAGTTGCCAGGCCCTCTGATTCAACAAACGTGTCAAAAAAATCGACGTCGAATCGGTATACGCCTCGAATCGCAGTCCCATAATACAATGGGGCTGTCGGTACACTGCGACCCCCATCGCACGCGGCCGCGGCTCTTTTTTCCCCCTCCCCTGTGTATACTGCTATCCCGTCAAATCTCACCGTTAGTGATGCATTTGACGTTTCGGCCACGCGCGGACAAATCCACGTGCAACCTTTTGCCCTTTAATTTTACCAACATCCGCCGCTCGCTCGCTGGATGCGAGGGTTGCACCCCATCAAAATCCTCCCTCATCACCGATCCAACAACAAAAGAAGCTCGGCGGTTCGTTTCTTTCTTTATATTTTTCCCTTCCTCCTTCTGTCGACATTCTACCCTCGATTACGTACACCCCCCCCCCCCCCCCCCGCCCCCCCCCCCCCCCCCCTCCCGAGTACAGTGTCCGTATATTTATGGGTACACTATTTAATTACTTATACTGTCTATTATTATTATGTTGCAGCCGAGACGGCCAAAGTGAGGAATCCGAGACTCGCCGACAACGATGTCACGGTAAGAAAGCCCCCCATCATGTTTTTGCTGTTGTTGTTGCGTTAAATATAGAGTATAGACTGCGTTTAATAATCATTGATAATAATAATAATAATAATAATAATAATGATGATGCACTCGTCGATGGCAGATCAAGTACAACCACAACCACAAGCCTGTCTTTTCGAACTGCTCGAATTACGCGCCTACCATCAAGGAGGAAGAGCTCGCCGGCACCGAAGTCATCCAGGTGCACGCCGTGGAGCAGGACGCGCCCGACGAAGGGGGTAATCCATTTTTTTTGTTTTGTTTTCCCCCCTCACTTGTGCATCTTCGAACCGAGAAAAAAAATTGTTCAACCGATGCAGGATGCGTGCTTGTACCACGCAATAATTTATGCTTATTATTTTTGTATTTTATTTCAAGGGAGAATCATCTACAGCTTCGTAACGGGTAACGGCGAGAAGCTCAAGTTCGAGATAAACAATCGGACCGGTCTGATAAAGACGACCCAACTGCTGGACAGGGACGAGCCGATTCGCGAGAAGGAGGTCTACCTGACGGTCCTCGCCACGGACAATGGCAGACCGCAGCTGGACGACGTATGCACGTTCAAAGTCGGCATCGAGGACATCAACGACAACATACCCGTCTTCGACAAAACCGTAAGCTTGCACTTCATAGTATTATGTCACATTGTTATACATATTATACATACGTATAGCCACTTGACGCGCGTACTCGAGTACTTGGTGCATTTTTTTCATTTCATCCTTCATTGAGGCCCGACGACGAATTACTGATCTACTAATGACTATTATACAGCTGACTGAATCATCATCGTATACTCGACTCTCTGGGACTAGTTTCGTTCATTTTCATTTTCTATTAACGTACAAGTGTACTCTTTTTTTCCTTTTCATTTATTTGTTTTTCATCCGAGCATATGTATTAAGAGTGCATTACACATTGTACATACCCTCGAGTACTATACGAATATTTACTCATTCATCGATCGTGCATGAATATAAATTTAACGAATGAAAGCGATTGAAGAATCGAATGAAAAATACATAGTCGTTGGTTTATTTTTTTTCTCTCTCTCTCTCTCTCTCTCTCTTTCTGCAACTGACGTTTCTTAACTTTGGTCTCTAAAAGAAAGGACGTCACTAACTTGTACACACTTTTGCTTCGGCTTTAACGTCATCGGTAATAGGACCTCTGGGGACTCGGGTCACAGGTTGGTTTCCCAATAATTCTCTCTATTACTTGTCACTCACTCATCGTCCGTGTGCATTATTCCCATAATTTTACTTTTAGTCTTGCTCTTGTACTCGATGTTAGTCTATATATAGTAAGTAGTCCGCGTAACGTGTGATTTTTACGCTGATCTTGCACTGTACGTGTAGAAATTCATCCACTTACAGTATAATGCAGTGCAGTTATTTGCACCCACCCACACTTTCGCCCGCACGGTTATATCATTATGTAGCATGTTGTATACTTACTACACTTGTGCTGCACTTGTAATTATATGTATACATATATATGCATGTATGATTGTTGATGGGCACCCATTACGTGCGATTATTCTCTGTGCATTACTATTAATACATTTACAATGCATTTGATTGATAACCCTTCTGTTGATCCAAAAGTCTCTGCTGACCTGTGTGGTACGTGAATAAAATTCAGCAGCCGTGTCAAACAGTTGTCAGCTTTTATGATTTTACCGATTGAGATGATCGAAGAGCACGATTTTTAGGTAATTTTTTTTCTTTTCGCGCAGTCATGACTGTCGATCGATGTTGTGGCTATTCTTGTAAATTTATTATATGACGCACAGAAGATTCGTTCACGTAGCTATTGCATCGGCGCAATTGAAACCTCTGCTTGATTATTTTGATCGTTTGATCGCGCGAGTGCAATACTTTAACTTTGGTATGAAGATCATCTACTACACTTACTAGTATTATTGATGACAAACTGTCTTTGTTACCCAACATTATTCGCTGCTAAAATTTTCAGCAGTCTGGATCAGATTTTCTTATCGGCTTTGTCAAAAATAATATTTTTCGTATACCATTATTGTAAAAAAAAAAAAAAAAGAAAAAAAAGACGAAAAGGGAAATGACATGGAGTAAAGTTGAAACTAATTGCAATGACGCATGATATGCTGGAAGATATTACGGAGGCAAAGAAGGAAAACGATTGAAACGACGATTTTCTGTCAACAGTATTACAAGGAGTCAGTGCCCCAGGACCTGATGATCGGCCGCGAGGTCATGCGGGTTTCGGCCACGGACATCGACGACGGCAACAATTCGGTCGTTCGTTACAGCCTGTCGGCTAAGCGAACCGAAGACGCGGTTTATTTCAGGATAGATCGGAACACCGGCGTCATTTATCTTAATCATACCCTCGACGTGAGTCCAATTGCCCAGCCACTTATAACCGTGACACTATGCGCAATCGTACAAATGTTTATTATTCACTCCTTGGCTCTCGTTTCCAGAGGAAGAATCCGGGCTTCGAGTTCAGAATGATGGCCATAGCAACCGACCAGGGCGCCGAGCCGCGCTCGAACGTGATCGACCTCGTCATAAGCGTCGTCGAGTCGCACAAAAAGGCCCCGACGTTCGTCGTATTCCCGACGTCGCCGATCCAGCTCAAGGAGAACTTCAGCGATTACGAGGCTAGCATAGCCAGCCTCGAGGCGGCGTCCAACATCGACGAGAGTCCGGACTACTTTTTGTTCGAGCTCGTCACCGGAGGTACCCAGCAGACCAACAAGGACAATACTTTCCGGTACGATCGCTTGATCACGATACCACGTCTAATGCGCCTCCTTTTCCTTCCTACCGTACTACGTGATTATCACACCGACGATGTCCGTGTTACAGATTGGAGTCGAATAAAAATAAGGCGAGCATCAAGCTGGCTCAAGCTCTCGACTACGAGAGCAACACCGATTACACGCTGATCGTGCGCGTCCAGAACAAGTACCAGCTGGCCGCGGAGACGATGATTTACATCGAGGTGCTGGACGTCAACGACAACATTCCTGTGTTTCGAGAGATAAAAAAGGGCAGTGTTCTGGAAAACGAGGACCCGGGCACTCCGGTGATGCAGGTGCGGGCCATCGACGCGGATGGCACATCGGCTCACAACCGGGTAAGCGTGAGAGTCTGGTGCTCTAGTTTTTTTCTTCTACTTTTATTATTTCTCATTTTTTCCGACTTTGGTGCAGGTCACTTATGCCCTTGGCAACTACGAGGAAGTCTTCATGATCGACAAGTACACTGGTAACATAACGACGCGCACGACGTTCGATCGCGAGCAGGAGTACTCGTACACCGTCAAAGTCATAGCCACGGATAACTCACCGAGCTCGCTGTTCAAGACGGGTGAGCCCAACAAAGGTGAACAGAACTTCAGGATCGAGATAGCGGACAAAAACGACAACCCTCCGCGCTTCACCCAGCGCGAGTACAAGGCTACGTCGACCGAGAACGAGAACGTCAATTCGCTCGTCACAGAAGTCAAGGCGGTCGATGCAGATACCGCGAGCCCCGTCACCTACAGCATCATCCAGGGCAACGTAGACGAGAGCTTCAACATCGAAGACACCACTGGCAAGATTCGCGTCAACAACCTTCTCGATTACGAGAAGATAACTCAGTACAATTTGACGGTTCGAGCCTTCGACGGCATTTACGAGGACACGGCCACGGTCAAGATTTTCATTCAAAATGTCAACGATAACTGGCCCGTCTTCGAACCTTTTAACAAAAACCCTGTCATCCAGGAGGAAAAATATTACAATAGTAGGCCATCCTTTTGTTAAATTTGATTGGTTAAACTACATTATTCATAATTTTTCGTTCATTTGCTTTATTACAGACTGCATAACTACAATAAGTGCCTACGATCCCGATATTAAGGATAGAAAAGCCGACCAGCGCATAGTTTACTCGATTTTGAGGTCTGAACATAAGCCTCTCATAGGCATCAACAAGGATGGCTGCTTGATGCTGAAAAAACCCTTGGACCGAGATGCCCCGAACGGTTACCCCGTGTGGACGGTAATGATTATAATCTATTTTAGTCAGCTATATTATCTTCAATGCAAAACTGAATAATGCTTGAAAAAAAATTCTCCAGATAACCGTGATCGCGCAAGACGATAATGGCGAGCAAACCGGTCTGAAACATACGGAGTCGGTGAACATTACCCTGATCGACATAAACGACAACGCACCCTTCCTTGACATGCCCCACCCAGTCATTTGGGACGAGAACCAGGATCCCGGAAACATAACCGAGCTCAAGGCACAGGACTACGACTCCGAGGAGAACGGAGCGCCCTTCACCTACACAATCGACGTCTCGGCCGACACGACGATATTTACGAACTTCGAGATCCGAGGGAAAGATCTATTCGCGAAGGTGCGCTTCGATCGTGAGGAGCGCAAGAGCTACAACATACCAGTATCCATCACGGACAACGGCTCACCGCCCCAAAAGGGCGTTTCTGTGCTGACGGTCATCATCGGCGACAAGAACGACAACGAGATGAGAGATGGCTCGAGCTCGATCTTCGTGTACAACTACAACGGCGAGTCGCCCGACGTCGACTGTGGAAGTGTCTACGTGGAGGATCTCGACGATTGGGACCGGGTCGACAAGACTTTCTCCTGGTACCAGGACCAGCCGGAGCCCGGCTTCAAGCTGGACGAGAACACCGGCATGATAACATTGCTCTCTGGTACGAGTAATGGCACATTTTTGCTCAAGTTCACCGTCATCGAAGAGAGTGAGTTTTGGAGTCATGCTTGCTCTTCTGAGCGGATCAGCGTTCTGGAGTGTTTGATTCTTTTTTTAATATTTTTTCATCATTTCAACAGGCTACGATATCCCGCGACACACTGCTCAAGCCACAGTCAACGTGACGGTCAAGGAAATTCCGAAGGAGGCAGTGCAAAAGTCGGGTTCCATCCGCTTCTTCGGCATCAGCGCTGAGGACTTTGTGGCCCCGAACGGTCTAGGCATCAGCAAAAAGGACTTCTTTCAAGAACGTCTTTCATCGATGTTCAACGTTTCCGTGGAGAACGTCGACGTGTTTACGGTCCTACATTCGCCGTACCAAAACAAGTCGGTGCTGGATGTGCGCTTTTCGGCTCACGGCAGTCCCTACTACGCCCCGGAAAAGCTCAACACAATCGTTGTCTCGCACGTCGAGATGATAGAGCGTGAGATGGGCGCCAACGTTTTACTCGTTAACATCGATGAGTGTCTTGTAGAGAAGGTGGGTGAAGGAGGAATGTCATTGGTGTTAGTGGCAACTAATCTGGACGTACTCAGATTACAATTTTTGTTCTCTTCTCTATACATAGATACACTGCAATACCTCGTGCAGGAGCTTCCTTAACATCAGTTCGATGCCCGAAGTCGTATACACGAACACGAGCTCGTTTGTTGGGGTCAGCGCTGTGGTGATGCCCCAGTGTATTTGTCACGTCGCCGAGCCGATCGAGTGCCTCAACGGTGGAGTAGTAGAAGATTCGAAGTGCAAGTGCCCACCGGGGTTAGAAGGCCCGCGCTGTGAGCAACTGGCGATCGGCTTCTACGGTGATGGATATGCCATCATGCCATCAACTGGTCAGACGTGTGACGATTCTTACTTGGGTGAGAGCCACAATTATGTTTCTTATACTGTATTTATTTTCTTCATTAATACGCCAAAAGGAACACGCTTATTAACTTAATTTATTTGTTAAATTTTAGCTTTAGAAGTAACGGCTCATGCCAAAGACGGGCTCATATTTTACCTTGGTCCAATGCATTATCCAAGTACCCCGGCAGTGCGATATCAAGATTTTATGTCTCTTGAACTGCAAAACGGAAATCCAGTCCTGTACGTGGATTATGGCCAAGGGACTGTCATGCTGGACAAGTCGGAGTCGAGCAACGAAGTCAAGGATGAAAAGCTATCCCTAGCTGATGGAAAGCCTCATAGGATAGACATTTTCTGGTCAAAGACTGTAAGACCATTTTTTTATCATAAATATTTAAAACTCACTATTTCCAGGGATGCTACAATACTTTGAATTTTTTTTCACAGGCCATAGAAATGCAAGTCGACAATTGTAGATTATCCAGTTGTTTGAGATTGAAAGCACCCATGGGTTCCAGCGAATTTCTCAATGTCAATGGCCAATTGCAAATAGGAGGTTCGGTGACCAATTTGGCTAAATTGGGGGACAGATTTCAATGGCAACATGTGCCTACTGAAAAGCGATTTTCAGGATGCATTAGGAATCTTACAATAAATGGCAACGTGAGTACTTGTTATTGGCACTAAATAGTTGAAGCTAAAATTTAATTGAATTTTCCAATTTTTATGTAACATCTTAATTTTTTAGACTTACGATTTTACAATGCCATCCCTTTCGCTGAACGTGGATCAGGGTTGCAGCAACGGTATAGCAAAAGCTGTGACTTTTAGCATGGATACGAGCTTCCTGTTGGTCATTGCTTTGTGCATTGTCATTTTACTGATTCTCCTGCTTGCGGTTGTTGTGTACTCGCGCCAAACAGACGATCTCTACAAAGACATGGATGATATCAGAGAGAACATTATAAACTACGAGGATGAGGGTGGTGGTGAGGTTGATACTGGCTATGACCTCGATGTTCTAAGATCCATGTACGGCCAACCAAATGACATGAAAATAAATGCTGGTAGTCTGCAAGGCAAAGGTAAGTTAATGCATCTGAACGATGATGTTCTGTTTTACGTGCGTTCGAGGTCAAGCTTGATATTTGACATGTAAATCTGTAAAATTTACAGAGGCAGACGAGGTGCCCGACATTTGTGGATTCCTCGACGGCAAAAAGGAGAGTTGTGACAAGGATCCTGACACCAATCCCTTTGACGATGTGCGCCACTATGCTTATGAGGGCGAGGGCAACTCAGATGGCTCGCTTTCCTCTCTGGCATCTTGCACGGATGATGGTGATCTTAAATTCAATTATCTGTCCAACTTTGGTCCTCGCTTCCGCAAGCTCGCCGATATGTACGGAGAAGAGCCCAGCGAGGACGAGAGCGAAGGTGCCGGCGATCGCGAGAGCGAGAGTTGGTGTTGAGTTGTCAATGTGCGCGCATACATTTTTTGTGTTCACAAACAATATGATAATAGTAAAAATGGTGAAGACGACTGTATTTTGATCGTTCAAATAATACAGTATAGACGCTATCGCGAATGTTACGACAATGACGTACTTAAGAGAAAGGATAAGGATCGCAAAAAGTATCAAGAGCAAAGTTTATGCAATTATGTGTGCTAGTGAGCGCGCGCGCGCGTACATTAGTGGAAAGATGTAAACGCCAAAGAAATCATACTTAGGCGATTCGTGATTTTCAAGTGCCCGCGACTATCGAATGTCCTATTTCTTTCTCTAGACCACGCTTCTTCCCAATCTCTTCCAAACACCCAGTCTGGTTTAATTTATAACTCTATAGTATTTTTTTACGTAATGTCGCGTTAATTCGAGTTTGACGGTTCTTTTTCGTTAATATTTCAAATCGAAATTTTTTTTGATCGACTGATTGTATGGAAACAAAAATTTTCCACCATCACTTATCATTATATTTTTCTTTTTTGCGATAGCAGAACTTTTTTTGTATCAAGAAATTATATAGGAGAAATATATATATATATCTATAGAAAAATATATATTACTACAAGAATGGTTAAATGAATTTTGTATAGTGATGAATATTTTTAGACTTGAGACATTTACAGCTTGTTGTCTTTGACTTTTTTTACGCAAGAAATATATTTTAATGAATAATAAATTAATGAAATGAATGTCTACGTTAATAGAGTTTAGACAAATATCTCTATCGAAATAACGTAATTAAGTTAGGTGAAATATTTTGTTGAAATGCAAAACCCAGTTTGAGGAACTTTTCATTTGACTGCCCGTGACATGGTATCTATTACAGGGTAAATTTGTAAAAATACAAGCTAAGCGTTATTATTCAATCGATTAATTGTGGTTTGCTTAAAATGAACAATTTAATTGTAGAAAATGTGCATTTAAGCGAGAGTAGAGATATTTAATTTTTGTTTTTGTAAAGACGATTAAAGACGTGCGTGAAAATTCGATCAGTGTTTTTGGTGCTGTAACCCTATGGTATCCCTAAAAGAGAAGTTAATTTTTGTCCTATAAACCATTGATGTATCAAAGTATGTGAAAAAATATTTGTGTAAAAATAAAAATGTAATTATTAGTTTTGATAATTTCGAGTAAACTTGCGCAACTTAAACATTAAGAATTAAATGCCATAGCACGTTTTTATAGTTTTTATTTAATTTTATGTGTAAAATATAGATCATCAATAATAATCCGACAGTAATTAGCTGACATAGTATTATGCCCAAATACATTTGAGGCAAATAATTTTTTTTAAAAGAAAAGTATTTGTTAATCTTCTTACTGATAATGAATAAGATATTTTCTAAGGAATGTCATCATTCATTAAAAAAGTATTTGAACCTTAGTTGTAAAGTTGTTCAGTTAGAAATCAGTAAAGCCAGATTTTTAAGCGTTTTTAATTTAGATTACGTCCTATGTATAATATAAAAATTAACGTTTACAATACTCCAGAATTAACCACATCATATCAGTAGAGTATTTTGATCTCTAAATTACAAAAGTACAGTTTTATACATGTATGTACATACATAAGTAAGGAAAATATAGTGAATTATACATACGGGTATGTCCGTGAATATTAGTGCGAGGGATGGATTTCATGTTGACAGAAAAAACAAAGTGTTAATATTATGGGCAAAAGTTTAGTATAATCAAACAGTATGAGCACCTGCTTATTCAGCAGTCATATCTGCGGATTTTATTGAATTTGTTGTCAGACGGACACAGTTTAACCTTGTGTTTAATCTTTGATTTAAAATCAGGTGAGTAAATCAAGTAAGATACTTAGATACAACTTACATACTAGTTTTCGAGTTAAGCATTATTCTGCGTGCACTGAGAAGTCCAAAGATATAATTTTTCGTGTAAAAAGTTTTCCCTGTTATATTCAAACTTGTTGGTTGGCATGTCAAGATTTTTTGTAATAAGTGCGTAAAATTTGATCGCGATCGAGGTCCAGGGGCGGCAGCCCTTTGTGGGGTCGCACTATATGGACATTTTTTCTAATGAATTTGCATAAAAATTCACAGTGGGGAACCAATATTAATGTTTATCTATGAACTTCTCAGTACTAATTATATTTATATTGAAAGGGCAGTGTTCAGTACAGTTTAAACTTGTGAACTTTCTTATCGAAATAATAAAGCTGCAAAATAATTTAAAAAACTTCTTTTCTTACCATGGGCACACAGTGCGGCAAGCCCTTTGCGCCCTCGGGCGGCACTTTGGGCCCTGGGTAAGAAAAACATACGCACCTCGGGCACAAACGTACACCAACCGCGCCCGTCGGGCGCTATTGTTTGTACTTTGTGCCCTAGGGGCGTAATGTACTACTTTTATAGCGATAAAAAAAATTGGGATGATAAAGATTTGTAACAATAAAGTGCCCCCTTGAATTTCTTACATATATAATATATATAAAATCTGATTACTTTTATAATTACTATTGTGACGGTAGTGTAAGAAAAAAAAAATGGCAAAAAGTTACAAACGAGAAACGAAGCGAAACAAGTATAAACAACTTGAATTATCGCAAAATCAGCTACAGCCGACTTTACTGGGCAAAGCACTGAAGCCGGCGTCCAGACGAATTATCGTCTCGCTAATAGATAATTATTAAGTCTTGTTCAAAAGGTATCGTGAGTACTTCCTACTGTATTTATTGTTAATGCATTTGTATTTGAAATCGAGCAGCTGAATAATATGCGAGAAGCAAAAGTGCAAGTGAAAAATAATTGTGTGTAAATAAAATGTAATGATAAGAAAAATTATGACGCGTGCGTAGAAGAAACTATATTTGATAATATCAGCGTGGAATAAAACATGCATACGAAAGGCAAAGGCCAATGAATAATTATGTGATAGTCAACTATGATAAAAAATATTCGAATGCACTTTTACCCGACGATCCGAGTACTATTGATAGAAAATTATATACTATACGTACTATACATGTATAAATAACAATGAAATCCAATGTACTTTTCTACTAGAAAAAATAAACTGAACAAATGCTTATCAAGGGGCTTTCATTTTTTGTATTGTCCACGCGCGATTGCGTGATCCGCGAAGCAAACGTTTAACAAATCCCAAGTCGTTATACCCGTTTCCTTGTTTCACCTATTTGTAATGGACGAAAAGTAAGCGCGTTGAACAATTGAACGCATAAAGTACCTAAAAATTCGATGTTCATACGTTGACATGAATCCAAATATCCCCGAGCGAGGGGTGATGGAGTCGTCAAAATACACTTTTACCATCAATGATGGGAACGACGGTGCGCGTTCAATAGTGCGTAACCAGTTGGAGAAGAAAAAAAACGACCCGCAGGATCGCTCGGTCGGTCGCTTTAATTAATCGACAACGCCTCGACGCGGCTTCCCCGATACAGCGACACACACACACACACGAGCCACTGGCGTTGATCTTGCCCTCGCACCACCGTGTAATATACTTATCATGATAAATTATCGTTCGATCGGGCCACTGTGCAGACAAGAGAGCCGGCCAATGCATGCAGGTAATGCACGATCGTCCATGGATATTCGCCGATCGTTGTTACATCCAACATCAACGATTGCTCCTGATTCACGCATGATTCGAAGAGGAGCAAAAAAAGAAAAAAAAAAAAAAAAAAAAGGGACACGCGCCATCGGAAGCCCCAGAAAACGATTTGCGTCAATCGCGCGCACACCACACGGGGGGGTAGTCCTTCCAGGCTCCTCTGCCACGACCGCGCGCACCGTCCGCTGCATCAGCCCGGGGAAGCTCCGCAATCGTCCCGGAGAGATTGTATTGCCTCCCGGCCCCGCGCGTTCGCCCTATAAGTTCAGCCCTGCCGGCCGCGACGGGACCATTTACGAGCGAGCACTGCGCTTTCACGCGGCTGTACACTTACCGCGCTCCGAGCAATACAATAACGCTTCACACGCTTCGCCCTTCGGAAATCGCGATCGGCACCGCGCGCTTCTAGTCTCATCGGCGTGTTCCGTAACTCCTCTTGCTGCCGCGTGCGAGGCGCAACATGTGAGTATATATACCTCGCGCATCGCCCGATTTTTCTAAACGCCCGTCGTCCGGTGCACTTGCAGGTGCGAAGATGTTTCTTTTTTTGTTCTCGTTCCGTAATTATTCTGCGAGTTCTTCTACTTGATGCAAGTGCACGAGCGTGCTGCTCACGATTGAAATTCCGATATAACTCTATATGCACCAGTTGCAATTCGAAACTCGCAATCGTCGGACGAATGTTATACAGTTTTGAGGAGCGAATAATATGCATGAATGATGATAAACGTAAAAGCGCGAACTGTAGACGAAAAATAACAAGACTGTATAACATGATATATTGTTTATATTGTTCGGCGCGTTGCAGGAACTGCCGTAAGCTGCGGCTGAGCCTGCTGATCCTGGGAGTCTGCAGTCTGTGCTTCGTCCTCGTCGCCAGAGTCGACGCCCAGCTGAACTTCTCGACCGGCTGGGGCAAGAGGAGCCCCGGGGCGAGGAACACCGCGGCCCTTCTGTTCCAGAGGCAGAGCGATGTCGATCTGCTCCTTCGCTGCTTTCATCATTTGAGAAAGGTAGATATTGTACGTACTATATATACACATTGTTGTAATATGTACATACGTGTATCATGGGTATTTTTTTATCGTCCTTCCTCGTGTACTTGCGGGCATGGAATGGTCAACTGTGTTTGTGCGTAATTTGGTGATGGCCCATAGCTTCCTTTTCGCACTACAATTTTAAGATCCATCAATCGCATGCTTACGTTATTACAGTTCATACATACCGATTAATTATCATCCTTGCGTTGCTTTTAGATCAAAGATCAGCAATTTTTTGGCGTCGATAATTGAAAATGGCGATGTCAACGCGCATGCATCCCCCCGCGCGCATCACTTTTATTATTATGCGTGAAGTTGAAAAATCAAAGTTCAATTTTATGATGATTGTATAATTGTGTATAGATTATTATTATTATTATTTATTTTAATAAAACTGTATATTATATTCAAACCATATCAAAGGGACTCTCAATTTATTTCCTTCACTTTTGCACTTATTGATTTCATATGAGGTTTGGTAAAAAAAATTACAAAGTACACATTGTTTCCCACTACATGACGAGACAATGATTTCTTGGACTCGGAGATCCTTACGTGAGTACGCTAAACATGCAATCGGTAAGTATTGCATAACGATTATCTTCACTCATAGTATACCTCATATCTCGGACAAGTGGTGTATTAGCTTGCTACGCTATTGAATTGAATCGTCTAACCTGAGGCTATTAAATTTTCATAAATATCAGAGAAATAGACTTGATAATCATTAAAATTCACCGTGCCTCGAGCCGCTTGAACGGCATAGAAGATAGAAGTGAGATAAGCACACATATATTTATAAGACGAACGATCCCAATTCCCAATCCGACAGCGCCGTGGGCGCTGCCGAAGCTGCGTGAAGCGCGTGCTTGATCGCTCTTAATTAAAGTATTTCTATATAATAGACGCTCGATTTTCATACCGTTCGTTCGTCGTTCTGTACAGCGAGCCGAGACACTGTACTGTTATTGTCAATGATCGATTTTATTGACTCTTATCAAGTAAGTAAATAAATTTTACTCTAGGTATTAACCTAACCTTGCCTGCTACGATTTTTTTTATTTATTTAATTGTTTGATATGAGAAAACGTCATTAGTAACATAATATGAATAATAATAATACGTATCCAATTAAACTAGTCATCTTGATCTAATTTGAAATGAGCTGCAACACACTGGCTGATTTGTTTATCTCCTGTAAGTTCATTGTCCAGAAACCAAATCAGTGGGGATTATAGAGGAAAAAGAAGCGGCTCCTCAGTCTCATCAGAGAGTACCGGTGCACTTACATATCTTATGCAGTCAATTCATCATCAGCCAAGTATTATAGAGTCAGCATCAACCAATAGGCAATACAATATAAAGGCACGCCAATGTCATTGACTCAATGAAAAAAGGAGTTGACTGGGCAAGTGACAGTGTGCTACACAAGTTTACCAAATATATACTTGTATACTTACATTGTATAACAGGGGCTTAAGCACATCTAACAAGATGTTCTCAGTCTCACGTTGCATCAGTATGTCAGGGGCTAGCTTACTCAAGCGATACCAGTATAATTCAAACTTGACACACGAAGGCATCAAGTTTTTTTCTCAGAATCAAGCTCTGCACGGTCGCGCTCATCTGTACCACAGCTGTAAACTACACAACAAATTAAAATTGTGCAGACTCAGAATGAGCAACTGGCTGCGCGAACAGGGTATACAGGTTTTTAGAGCTTGTACCAGGCAATTCGAGTTTATTGCTGCCCAGAGGGTTAGGAGGAGCATACAGATCTTTTACCTTTACACCAGAATCTGGGACGAGGTTGCGCTCAATGAATTTATAAGGTCAATGAGGCGCAGAGTTGCCAGGAACACTAGCAAGTTTCTGGCTGGTGCTGTTGGCTTCACTATTTACAATTGGGAGCAGGAAAGAATTACAGATGAGGAAATTTTAAGGTAAAGTACGACAAACGCACTTCTATCTAACTTATCAGCTCTGATCCGATTTTGCAATCATCTATGAATTATTGAGCAGTTACAATCAGGAGATTGAAAGGCTGCGCAAACTAAGAGATTTGACAGTCATGTGTTCCAAGTGTCATTTGAGATTGGTTGTCGATGGTAAACGACCTGGAATCGACTACTGTCAGTGTCATGATGTCAAGTTTGCTGCCAAAAAAGCACAGCAAGAAGGCAAGCAATCGTAGTTTCATACTCTTATTTTATTCAGTTTTGATGTTCCCTTCTCATACACGGTTTTTTGTTGCACATTATTATTACATAAGCCCTAGAAGGTTCGTGTTACTATTCTATCCCTGTATTTTAGGTGCTGAATGGGAACCTTTTATTGAACGTCAAGATATGTTAGTGTGGAGAAGAGAAGAAAAAGATGGCAATGGACTGTATTCCTATAAAGTATATGGATCTTTTGATGATGTGTCTGCCGAGGACTTCTTGCAAGTCCAAATAGATATAGATTATCGCAAAGAGTGGGATGCCACGGCCAAGGAATTAGAAGTAATAGACACAGACCCTAAATTCAAGGATGTTAAGGATAGCTGTAGCGATGTTATTTATTGGGAAATGATTTGGCCAGTAAGTTTTTTTTTTTTCGTTTTTTTTTGTATTTCATTTGCTTCAAATTGTTCTAAATACTTGAAATTTACAGAGAATGTTTGCCAATAGAGATTATGTTTATCAAAGGAGATGGATACACAATGAAGAAACAGGCGTCGTAATTATAGTCAGCAAAGAAACCAGTCATCCAAACGCTCCTGTCAGATCAGACACTTACAGGTGAAATAACACATTAATAATGGTGCTTTGTCTACCCTTGATTATTGTCAACAACAACAATTTTTTAGGGTAACGACATACTGGTCGTACATGGTTATAAGACCTCACAAAAACTTTTATGAACATGGAATTGATTTTGTTTTGACATATTTTGATGACCCTGGAGTAAATATACCATCAGCTGTGACTGCTTGGGTTGCTATGTCAGGTATAATGCATGTTACTAGAAAACTACTTGATTTCCTACTTTTTGTGATTACTTTAAAGCATAGCTATTGGTTTCAAGGTTTTCCAGATTATCTGTGCCGTATGAGAGAAGCTAGTAAAAATTACAAAAGTTATAAAGTACTGCAAGACTCTACCAATTTAATTCCTGAGTCTATTGTTACAATGGACGATCAAGAGGAGACTTTAAATTTAAATAACGAAACAAGTGATCAGAGCAATGAAACTATTTCTGATAATATTGAAACCAATGAAGAAACAACAGATTTAGAAAGTCCTGAGGCATTGAAATTTGTGGTAAGAGAATCCGATATACCACTGGACGAAGTAGAAAAAGAAGAGAGTAGTGAAATGCATCCAACACAAGAGGAAACTCAAGGTCTACTCGACTACTTTTTATTTGCCAAATTATTTGCCTAGCAAAAATTTAGACGTAAATAAAACGCGATGAAATATATCTTAAAGGTTCTTGTTGGTACATTGGAAGGATCATGAATTGAAAAGTTTTCGATCAATTTGTACAGAAAAGTATATGTATTTAATGTAAATAACGCACTTAATTTTTAGCGATATAACTTTCACTGTATGTGAATGTATCTTTGATTTTATCCATTTTACGAAGAATTGTACATAAATATTTACTTTATTCAAATCATTGCATAAAATGTAGTTAAAGTTAATAAAACACGTTAATGTAAAATTAACATGTTCGTTTTGTTTGCATGCACTTTTTAACAAATACAATAATCGTATAATAATAATAATAATTGATCGTTGCGTAAAATTGTTACATTAAAATTGTAAATTATGAAAAGAAAAAATCATGCAAAGATATCTGTAGCAGAATATCAGTGTTAAAATGAATCGTAAGCAATTTTTTAACATCTATTGACACACAATTGAATATATTGTTCATTAGAACCATAAAATTGTTAATAAATATATCAAATTTATCGTAACCGTATATATGATTTTAAAAATCAATAGAAAGCTATTTTTAGTGCATAAATACTTGCGGATAAGTCGACCGTGGTTCGTACATGACGTGAAAATTAATCTTTTGAATTATAATCAGTGAGATTGAAAAACAAATGATCAATTTCATCCTCAAAATAAAATGTCACTGCAACAGGTAATCTTTTTGGAGCAGAAATGAAATCAGCACAATCTTCATCATGACATTTCTGATACATCTTTTTACTGACTATGTCAACGATATAGTATACATTGTTGCTCTTGTGCCATCTACCGATATTTTTACAGTACCTAAAATATAAAAATACAAAATAATGTTGAGTACATAGCTTAAACATAATTAATTTCTACAGAATAAACTAATTCATTTTAATTGATTAAGATTTGCGTACCTGTTGCCCACAATTTCATAGATGAGTAACTGTCTGCTTTCGAAGAATTTGCTGTCTCTAACTTTTCCTGGCTTGACGAGTTCAGAAATATATTTATCCAGTACCGGATAGGGCGACTTGGGATATTCTCTGGGCAGGTATACTTGCTTCATTTCTGTATGCTGAGCATAAGACAAAATTTTGCTTTTCTTGTCTTCACCAAACGACAAAAGTTTGAGCCGTTTTTTTCTCGGCAAGTAGGCAATGAGAGAATTCAAAAATATTTCCAACTCCTGACTCTTGGGCTTTTTTGACCACTTGAACTGGCACTCTGGGGCTCGCTGTAAATGCGAGTGCTTGCCCCACTTGGTGGCCTTGTAAACCCTGAAGTGTCTGTTCTTGGTATAAACATTGAGATCGATAAAGAGCTTTTTTCCCTTGCTAGTCTCTACGAACAATTCCTCGAGACTCTCCTTGCAGAACTTGCTCAAAACGTCGTGCTGTGCACTCTCGCTCAAGACGTAATCCGTAACATCGGAACTGATCATCTTGACTAGGTAGCCCACGTGATAGTTGTTGGCAAAGGCAAAGTCCATTGTACTGAATATCAAGTGCTTGCTGAATTTTCCGGGCCGCGAGGAGTCCAAGTTAATGACGCATCTCTTGTCACAGGAGGAATTCTCCCAGTAGCGGTTGATGTACTCACAGGTGACGTCGATCAGAGTCTGGGCCATCCGCACTCCGTCCTTTTCGGGATTCAGATCGACCTCGAACTCGAGATCGTAGTAGAGGAAGCAGGGAGACTGTTCCGGAATGACCTGAAATCGCGAGCACACGTTGTTATTTGTAGTTAACGCAAGAGATAACGTACCCTCCGCGTACCTCGTAGAAGACCCGCTTGTCGAGCGGCATGCGCTCACAGTCGGACCAAAAGTCCTCGGGATAAGTGACGATGAAGCGGCGCCTCTCGCTCTCGTCCTGGAAGACGAAGCAGCAGAGTACGTCGTCGCTGTCGGAGCACTCGGCAGCATTGATCAGGGCGTCGTGCTGCTTCCAGAACTCCTCCTTGTGGGGCGACGGGCGCACCAGGGACCTGGCCCTGGGACTGAGCTCCCATGGGTCAAAGGGCTGGCATCTCTTGGCCTCCTGGATCTTCTTGGCGCGCTCCCTGAACCGGGCCGTCCGGGCCTCCAGCGAGCGGGCGTAGAAGCGCGCGGGCAGTATCGGGGACATTGGTAGGCTCATTGTTTATGTTTCACCTGTTGCGCTCAAGGTTATGGACACTGGTGCTCCAGGCGATGAGGCTTGCTTTTTGATCCGATCCAGTCATCGAACGAAGTTAATAGGTACACAGCTTGCCAGAGCACCGTTTTAAATTTCAGTAAGAGTACGGTATTCGCACTTGTTGATGGGCCACGTGAACAACATTGTCAAGCGACACGAAAGCCGGTTTTTACATAAAATATCCGTAAGAAATTGAATTGAGTCAGTGACTCAGTCGCCACTTTTACTCACAACAAACTCGGTTTTCACATCAATAATTAGCGCTAAGAAATGCCAAAGCTTGTGTGCACATACTTATATACATTTAATTCACAATCGCACGTTGGGATCGATTTCGCGGTTTAAATGCACTGCAGCAAACTGCAAATGCGACTGTAATTATTTATAAAATGGACCACATGACATGAAGCCGCGTTGTTCCGTGGTGGTCTGGTAGTAGGAGAAAACGTGTTTGAACCTGCCTGTTGCATTCGGCATGTCCGCAGCTGTTTACGAACTGTAATCTTTCATCTGCTATCTGACAAAGATATAACTCATCTATTATACATGATAAGTTATCTATAGGGTATATTACATTTTCTTACCATGATGGGCGCAAAGTGCAACTGCCGCTTTGCGGCCTTTGCGCCCTACTAGGGCCGCACTTTGGGCCTACGGGCGAGTTTGGAAAGGCTTAGATTTGCGGACCGAGCCGAAGGCGAGGGACGTAACGAGGTCCGTAAAAAAGCCGTTACGATCGAGTTGCGGAATCTATTTTTCCACCTAAGAGCCAAAATCAAGCGGCGGAGGTGCTATTTTGAGGTTAGAAGGTGGAAATAGTATATTTCGTACCTGGTGGCGCATGTCGCCAGGGCGATCCCTGGGCCCGAGGGCGTTTGCGAAGCA